>WBNO01005469.1:0-61959 GCA_013400575.1 Peucedramus taeniatus | reverse complement strand
AACCCCCCGGGACCCCCGAACCCCCCGGGACCCCCGGAGCCGCCGGCATGGCCCGCTGGATCCCCACCAAGCGCGAGAAGTACGGGGTCGGTGAGTGAGTGCCAGCCGGGATGCCCCGCACCTCTGCGCCCCCTCCCATCGCTTTCCGAGCCTTCCCTCTGTTCCGTGCCTTCTCTCCCACTCCATCCCATCCCTTCTCTTCCATCCCATCCCCTTCCCTCCTTTGCCTTCCCTTCCCTTCCCCGCGCTCCCCGCGCCGCTCGGGCGGTTTCGTGCCCGCTCTGGGCATCCCTTCCGAGCTCATCTCCATTCCCAGTCCGTGCTGTACCAGCTCTGGGCATCCCTTCCCGGCCCCTCTCCATTCCCAGTCTGTGCTGTGCCCTCTCTGGGCATCCCTTCCCGGCCCCTCTCCATTCCCAACCCTCGCTGTGCCCGCTCTGGGCATCCCTTCCCAGCTCCTCTCCATTCCCAGTCCGTGCTGTGCTCTCTCTGGGCATCCCTTCCCAGCTCCTCTCCATTCCCAGTCCGTGCTGTGCCCGCTCTGGGCATCCCTTCCCAGCTCCTCTCCATTCCCAGTCCGTGCTGTGCCCTCTCTGGGCATCCCTTCCTGGCCCCTCTCCATTCCCAGTCCGTGCTGTGCCCGCTCTGGGCATCCCTTCCCAGCTCATCTCTGTTCCCAGTCCGTGCTGTGCCCTCTCCCTCAATCCATCACCGTGGTGCGTGTCCAGCGCTGGCTTCCAGGAATCCCTCAAAGTTCAGGGCTGGTTTTTATCGTTTTGCCTCTCCAGCATGTTTTACACTGGAAAAAGCTCTAATGCAGCAGAAAAAGTTGCCCAGTGGTGTGTCTGGAAGGAGATGTGGTTGGAAAAGGATAAAGAGGGTGTCATGGGCAAATTGAGGGCTCTGGGTGACGACTTTGCCAGGGGCTGGAAATCTTGATTTAGGGTGAGGGATGGGGAAAGCTTGACTGGAAGTGTCCCAGGCCAGGTTGGACAGGGCTTGGAGCAGCCCGGGATAGTGGAAGGTGTCCCTGCCCATGGCAGAAGTGAAACTGAACGAGCTTTAAGGTCCTTCCAACCCAAACCATTCTGCAATTCTGTGGTTGACACCTTGCACCTCCTCCTCTGTCGTCTGTTTAAAAGAATTTTTCTGAGTGCTGGCTGACTTTAACAGGAACAGAGCTCTGTGGTGTTGCTGATAAAATTCTGCTTTGCTTGAGAGTTTTAAACCAACAGTTTTGAGGTTGGTGGTGAGAATTGGGCAGGGAACATTAGGAAAGAAATTAGGATAGGAAGCCACTAATGACACAGAGCTTTTGATAATTTATTTTACTAAGAGTGATCTTCTGTGCCGCTGGTGCTCAGCACTGGACTTCCTGATGTGAGAAAAAATGACTAATTTCATGCTTGTGAAGTGTTCATACCCCAGCTGCCACGAGGGTGCTCAGCCTGCGGGTCTGAAGGTGCAAACCCTCGCCCTGCCTGATTTTCACAGCGGATTCGAGCTGGGTGACCCCTCCACCTCAGAGTGGCCGTGCAGGGAGGCAGCTCAGCTCCTCGCAGGACATTTTACACTGCACAGCCTTATCTGGTTTCTCCAGGTAACTGGCAGGGCGTGGAGTGCTGACAGCCTGAACTTTGTTTCTTGCTGTTTATCCATGGCAGTGTGTACATGGCCTGCTGAGATTGCCGCGGGCATCCGTAACTTCCAAACTTTGCTGGATAATCAGATAACCCATATCCTGCCGGGCTGATTGGCTCTGCTGGTGTTTTCTGAGCACACCTTTGAGCGAGGCTGCTCCCCAGCTCACAATGGCCTTGGGCAGCAGATGAATCAGAGGCACTCCTCTGACTTCCCTTTTATTTATTACCTTCCGGGGCGACTTTTCCGTGCTGGCCTCAGCCAGCTGCTCCTTGTGACAGCTCCTCTCCCAGGAAGGCCACTGGCCTGAGAGTAAGCAGGGTGGAGGGAAAAAATGCCTCTTCCTGCATGTTTCCACTCAAAAAGTGTGTGGTGGGACGTACCCTGTGACTCCTGGGTGATCCAGGCTGAAAAAGGTGGTTTTTTCCCCAAGTGACATGGGGGCTGTCCTGCTGCAGCTCTGGGGTTTAATTTGCAGCCAGGACTGATAAGGTTGATCCACAGGCAGTGACAGAATTGTTGAGGCACTGCCTGGCTTTGTCAGGCAGTGTTTGACTCACTTGCACTGTAATTTTGTCAGTTTGGTGTTTGCAGACTCGATGAGTTTCTTATCTGCAAGTGTGTCCTGTGCTGTGCTGAGGGCCCAGCTCTCGCTGGTTTGGGGTTACCTGGGAGGGGTTCATGAGGATTGAGAGGCAGGTTTGAGCTTTTGGGCTGGGACTGTACCAGTGGGGTGAAGTGGCTGCAAGGAGGGGAATGCCCCGGGTTGTGTGGGGTGGTGACAAATCCCAGCCAGGCACGAAGTGCAAAGACAACTTTTGTTCAGGAGGAGAAGACAAGACTGAGGGGTGGTCTCACCAATTCATATAAACATCTCCAAAGGGTGCTGGGATGGTGCCAGAGCCTTCCCAGTCATGGCCATAAGATAAAACACAAGTTCCACCTCACCACGAGGAAGAACTGTTTCCATGTTCAATGGCAGAGCTGTGGAACAGCTCCAGGGAGGGCCTGGAATCTCCCTCTCTGGTGACATCCCAGACCCACCTGGTTTCCTGTGTCACCTGCTCCAGCTGACCCTGCCTGGGCAGAGGCTTGGACTGGATGAGCTCCAGAGGTCCCTTCCACCCCTAAATAGTCTGGGATTCTGCAAAAGAACACCCAAACTGTAGCTGCTGGCGATCTCTGCTTTGGAAACTTCTGCAGAACTACTTGGATTTATTTAAAACACGACCCTGGAAGTCATGGCAGTGAAGTGGGGAATTCCAGGAAGTCAGCTGAGTGATTCAGTGTCACTTGTCTGAGTTCTGCCCTTCAGAAGGGTTTCTGTCCTGGGTTATATTTTACAGATCCGTGCATTGTGAGTTCCAGTGGATTTGCTGGTTTTAGTTCTGCCCTGGACTGGTTAAAGCTGGGGAGGGCTCCCTTCCCCACAGATGGCAAGGGGCTGAGTTTGGAGTGGCAGCAGCAGGGAGGGCAAAACTGGGAATTGCAGTGTTTTTAGGGAAGCAGACGTGAGAGACAAGCAGCTTGCAGCTTCTCCCTCGCAATGAATTCCCAACCAAGTGACAGATGGGATTTGGGGAGGGACAGAAACACCAGGGATCAGCTCCCAGGCAGCATCTCCTCCCCGAGCAACAGGGTCTGACAGAGCCTCCTTGCCACAGCCTTCACCTCTGATGTCAGACTGAAAGAGCATCTTCTTGGGAAGCTGATCAGTTTTTGGGCCTCACTGAACAAAATAACCTATTCTGGTCATGTGTTTCTATCAAAAAGGAGTTGTCATTTGTAGAAATCCTTTCACAAAGGCTCTTTCCAGTCCAAAAACTCTGCTCTGAGGGAAAGAACACCTTAGTGAATTCCCAAGACTTTTAACTTTTCTTATCTATTTGTTTTAAAACCATTAACTTAGAGCATAAGGAACCAATAATGTAATTACTTTCTCTTTCTGCTGGCACTAACCTTGCACTTTAACTCAAGTGCTACACCTGGGTTGTAAAAGCAATTCTGTCATTGCTCATCAGCTGTTCTTCACTCTGTGGGCTGAATGAAGACTGTTAATGGAGTGAGAGAACCTGGAGTCTGTGGAATCCTAAATTAGTCTGTAATAAATCCATTATAAACAAGCAACCAGATCCCTTCTCCTGACTCCTTTCTGCTGCAGTGGCAGTGCTGGGCCAGGGCAGGAGCTGCCCCAGCTCCAGAGCAGCCCCTGGCTTTGGGGCCAGGGTGGTTTCCAGGTGTCTGCAGTGATGATGGATCAGGCTCACCAGGTTCTTGTGGCACCTCTGACTATGAACCAACAGGATGTGAAGTGTTTGTTCATCCTTGTGCAGCCTGAGCTGAAAATGCACCAGTTGTTCAGTGAATACACAAATCTGAGCTTCCAGAATCAGGAATTAGTAACTCGGGTTTGGTTGGAAGAGCTCTGAGGTGTGAAAACCAGAGTAATTTGCATTTTGGTGAAGGTGGTGCTTGCACCTGGATGCACTGGGAGGGCTGGGGGATTCCATTGTCCTGAGGGAATGGCTGGAGCTGTGCCAGGGGGTTTTAGGTTGGATTTTGGGAAAGGCTCTTCCCCAGAGGGTGCTGGCACTGCCCAGGCTCCCCTGGGAATGGGCACGGCCCTGAGGCTGCCAGAGCTCCAGGAGGGTTTGGACAGCACTGCAGGGATGCCCAGGCTGGGATTTTGGGGATCTGGGCAGGGCCAGGGGCTGGATCAGCAATCCCTGTGGCTCCCTTCCAGCCCAGGACATTCCAGGATTCCTTGACCCTCATTTTTGGGGCAGTGTGGCTGTTCTCAGAGTTTGTGTGGTGAGACTGGGGAGGGACCTGGGAGATTATCCTGGAGTTACCCCTGCCAGCTTGTGGTGGCCTCTCACACCCCTGGCACCTGTCCTGGCAGGCAGGACCAGAGCATTGGGCTGCTTTATTTGAAAATAAGCGTTGAAGTCTCTCCTTTGTGGGATCCCACGTGGTGGTTGTTCCAGTCATGGCTCAGGAATGGCAGCAATTCCTCAAACACCAAGCAGGGCCTGCCAGCCCTGGGTGATTGATGGAGCAGGGAGGGAGCTGCAGGAGCAGGTCTGCTCACTCCTGGTTTGGTTTGTGGTGCTGCTGGGGTGCCTTGGAGTGGCTGCCTAGAACAGAGGTGACACAGGGTTAGAGAATCAAGTGGGTCTTTATCAAAGGCCCTCAGTAGATGCACCTTGGGCAGTCAGAAGCCTCCATGGTGCACAGTGGTCAGGAGTTTTTCAGACAGGTCTGAGTTTGGTTCATTTACATATCAGGGTTAATTCTCCAATTACAGCTTCAGGTAATGAAGTCATTCACCCCAGTTTGCTCCCCCCAGTTCGCTTCTGTTGATGCTTTTCAGGGCCTGAGGCAGTAGAGTGTCCTTGAATTTCAGGCCTGAGGGATTGTTTTGTCTGCCCACAGTGTGAGGACAGTAAGTGCCACTCTCTGTGGAGTTCAGAGCTGTGCACTAATGCAGTTCAGGATCTGAAAATATAAAAGCTAAGTCTCAAGGCATCGCCTTGGGTGCTGGGCCATCAGTCCTGGCTCCCTGTCCCCATTCCAGGCCCCTGCAGAGCTCTCCCCACAGACAGTCTGGGATCAAAGCCCTTCACAGTGCTGGGAGTTGTGCATCGTGTCAAACTAGGGCAAAATCCACCTTTGTCTCAACTTGCTCCTTCTTTTCCCCCACCATTCCTGTTCTGACTCGGAGCTCACGTCCACTGTCGTGCCTCTGGTTCCTTGCAGGGGCTCCAGAAGGACAGAAAAGCCAATCCCCCCTTCCTGCTGCAGAACCTTCCTTCCTATGGACACAAACACTCTGCTCATTTCTCCTGCTTTATTATCATTTGTGGCTAAAAACTGTCTGATGGCAATGCCAACAAAATTCCCAATGGGGAAAAGCAAAACCTTGGCGTTGTTAACAGCAAAGAATTGACTCTTCCCAGCAGATGACACTTCATTTCTGATCTAGTTTCCCAACTTTTCTTGCTGTGTCTGCAGTTGATTTGATGTGAAATTTGGCTGTGCTGCTTCTTGCTTCCATAGTCCTTTCTATTTATTTAAATCCATATTAGCCAGGGCCTGTCTTCTCTTATTTTTGGTGATTTCTAGTCCATTGCTGAAGTCATTCCCTGTGAAATTAATCCTGTGGACTTCAAAGGCATCTCACTGCCATGAACAAGACTTGTCAATGTTCTTTATCTTATTCTTACTTTGAAATGAAATATTTCCCCAAGTGTTTTGTGACTTGTGGGTGCTTCAGTTTGTGACAGACATCACGCTGGTGTTCAGGAACTGTCCCATAGTCCATCTTTTTAACAATGAAATCCCTTTATGGAGGCTCTAAAGAGGCATCCAGAGCTGCTGGGTTCTTCTGGAGCTTGGGCTGAGCTCTGTGTGCTGATTAAACGTGGGTTAATTGTTCTGAGGTGTCAAGAGATCATAGGAAGCAACTTTCCCCAGAGCTGGGTGTGGGACCAGTGCTGAATTTCACACCAATTTTTGATTATTCTGGTGGTTCTTCCTCTGGCATAGGGATTGTATTTGCCAGCACAACTGCAAATGGGAGTTACTGCGAGGAGAAGCAAAATAAACACTCATGAACTGACAAAAACATAAACATATTTGTCAAGAAACAGTGACAGTGTACTAATGTGTAATGTTCTTCATCAGCACCTGTAATAATCCTTATCATTCAGCTGCTGAAAAATGCACACCCCTTCTACCTGCAAACTTTAATTGCAAATCTGCATTTTTTGCTCTTCAACTTGCACTTTACTTGACTGTAGGACATTTCTCCCAACTATTGCTTTCAAAGAAAAAAGGTCCTATTTCTGCCAGGACATTAAAGACACAGCCATGGCCAAGCTCAAAACCACGTCAGCCCGTGGCCATGCACACATTTCCCCCCTTGCTGCTGGAGCTGAGGGGGTGTTTCAGGTCCAGTGCATTTAACTGCTGCTGCCTGAATGCCTGAAATCCTGCCATGGGTTTGGGTGCATTTGCCAGCAAACCTGTGCTAATAAAACCAGCCCATAAATACAAGTTCCTGAACAGCTTTTTGGGCTGGCAGTCCGTGGCTGCCTTCACAAAGTGATGATGTTGCAGAGTTTTAGTTGGAGCAGTTGCTAAAATGATAAAAATGTCTTTTTGGTGCAGTACAGGCTGTTCTTCCCTGGGAGATCTCCCTGGAATAGAGGGGGAAGCACCATTTAAAGGATTCATTCTCTGGCAGCCTCGTGCAGATGATTTCTGGCACAGATTCTGTCACAGAATGCAGCTAAACCCAGCAGTGCTTGTGCTGTGGGGAGGATTCTGTGCTCACTGACACTGAATTTTTGGGAGGTGTTGGTGCAATGCAAGTGCCCCTCGTCCTGGAGGGTGCTGAGTCTGAGCCAAAAGTTCATTAAGGTGCAGTGGAGATAAGGATTCCTGCTCTTGGGTAGTCTGGAACTTTGATCCTCCATGGCAATAAAGCCATTTATGGCTTCAGCTCCAAAGTTCTGAGAGGGGTTCAGAATGTCACAGGCAAGTAGTGGTCAGTCAGTTCTGGAAAAGTGCCTTTTTTTTTTTAGCTTATTTCCCCTGATTCTTGCAGCAGTTCCATTCTCCTGCTCTGACAATGCCATGGGGGGGCTTCAAGCTGCAGAGAGATGGAGTTTGATGTAAAGGAATAAAGTAGGGAGGGCTTCAGTGGTTGATTCTTCATCTCCTGGCATCTCAGGCAGTTTAATTAACTTATTGCAAATTTTGGAGCAGTTTGTTCTTCATTCTTCCTGGCAACCAAGGGATCAATATTCTTGTTTGGCTTTTTGCTTCCAGCGTAAGACACCTCCCCCATTCCCAGCCAAGATTTCCTGCCCCCCATTTTAATCCTATTCCCCCATTTCTTGTTACCTGGGATAGATGGCAAGAGAAAAACGCCTTGGAATTTGCATTTCTGTGGAAATAAGAAGCTGTGCAGTCTGTCTGTGCAGTGCCTGTTCTCTGATGGGGTTTGTTCTGCAGAATGGGGTCAGTGAGCCCCAGGCCATTAGGGGAAGGTAAATCTGCCCCAAAGTCCACCTTGGCTGAGCAGAGCTGGAGGTGCAGCTTTGCAATCCCAATTGTTGTTCTGCATGTCAGAAATTCTCCTTGTGTTACCCCTGCCAGCTCCAGGGAGCTCCAGGGTTTCCATAAAGGGGTTTCCCCGTGGAGCTAAAAACTTCCTCAGCACGAAATCCCAAATTTCTCCAAATGGGCTGAGCCGTGCTGTGAGTTCTGTCCTCAAACTGTGGGAGAGCTGCTCCATCTCCTCCTGAGCCCTGGCTGGAGAGGGGAAGGTGTTGGAGCCCTTGTTCCAAATCCCAGCTGTGACTCGGGTGGGATTTGTTTGCAGCTGACGAGGGGGGGTCTCTCAGCTCCAGCCTGGATTTGGTGTTGGCTGTGTTGATGCCAGCAAGGGACAGGGCTGAGGTTTGAACTCAGGACCTTTCTGGTGAAGTTCAGCCTACAGGCACACTTGGACCCTGTGCTCAAATGTTTCACTCCTTAAACCCCTGCTCTCTGCCCCCTCCTGCCCCTGGAATATGCAAACAGCAGAGCTCAGGGTGGGAGCACTCGCAGCTCTGGGCAGTCACATTTCCCAGTTTTCCTACTCCTGCTTTGATGTTTTGCCCAGTGAGAACTGGGACAGTAATTTCAAGCCAGTGGCAAATTCAATTAATTCTTTTGAAAGTGCCACACGCTTTCAAGTTGGAAACGAGCTGAGCAGTGCAATTTATGGAGTGGTGGGGTCTTGCTTTTACAAATCTGCCTGAAGATTTCACTGGGAAAGTTATTATGTTGTACTTAAAGTACCCAAGCACAAATTGCACTTTTAGCTCAGGGGGAAAGAAGGTAATTACAGACAGACTTGGTAAAATCCAGTTGCAGTTGTGTGGGTGTTGTAAACAAACACTGCATCTTCACAGGCTGTAAAAATGGAAATAAAGTCAGAGGTTGCTTTTGTGGAGTTGGATTTCAGAGCCCTGGTAGGGGTGTGCAGTTATTAAATCAGAATTAGTGCCACAGTACTGCGGGGTATAAACTCCTTCTTGTGGAGGGCACAGCCCCAAGAATGGCTTTGTGTTCTCCCAAGTCTCTTTGTCCAAAGGAACAAAGGAAAACCATAATATTTGAGGTGTGCTGAATTGCAGTGATGCCAACAGGCTCAGCTGAACACAAACCAGCTTCTGCCCCCTGGAAAACCAGTGGCAAAACCATTTGTTCTGTGGTCATGTTGGAACAATTTCATGGGGTCAGGGTGAACATTTAAAATGTTTTAATGTGTCTTTGGGAGAATACTGATGCTTCAGTCTGGGTGTTGGTGCTGGGATCCCAAAGAGGCAGAACAAAGCTGCAGGGCTTGGAGGACATTAACATCAGCACCTTTAACCCTGACAGGATCCCTGGCAGGGATCACCAGACCTGGAACACTCTGTAGCCTTAAAAGCTGTTTGATGCTTAGGCTAAACATTATTTATCTCCCCTTTTCGTGTTCAGACACTTTGGGGAGGTGCTGCTCTCACTGGGAGCAAAAGCTGGGGCATTTCCTCAAAGCACAGCCTGGGGAATCGCAGGATCAGGGAGGATCAGGTTGGAGGAGACATCAAGGATCATCCAGCCCAACCTTTCCTGGCAGAACCTTGAAGAGCACCATAAGCAGATGCATCAAACCAGATAGAATTTACAGAACTGTGAAGAGAGGCTGGGCTGTTTTTCCAGCTGTGTCTCTGCAAAGGGAAATGTTTCTTGGTGTTCCAAGGGGACTGGAATTGCAGGTCTGGGTGTTTTGCTTGTTTTTTTTTTTTTCATTTCTGAAATCACGGCCTAGATCTGGTTGGGTGCTGTAAATTCATTTGCAATCCCAATTCTCCACTGGCTGATTTATTTCACTATTTAGCACTGATTTATTTCTTCTCTGGCTCACAGCACTCCCTCTTACTCCAGACAGGAGCTGAGACAGCTCATGTAGATTAATTCCTTATCTGAGCTTAAAACCCCCAAGGGCCCTTCAGAGTGAAAATAGTGAAGGAAATGGAGAGGCCAGTGAAGAAAATGACACAGCAAAAGGTTTGTGTGTGAGTATTCACTGGGTGGAAAATAAACCAGAGTGTCTGTGAGGGTCAGAGCATGGGAGCAGCTGAAGTTTGGCTCCTTCCACCCTCAGAGACAAACCAGTTTGTGCTGGGTGAAATTAGGCTGGTGCCCAGATCTGGGTGTTTATGGTGTATCTGTGTCCTGTGTGCAGTTCAGATGCTCTGAGAGCTGAATATTCTTTATTTTTACACAGATACCATGGTGTAAACACTTGGCAACAAATATTTGAGGGGAAGGTGACTGATGGGGATTCTGCAGACATGAAAATACAGATATTATCTCTTTTTTTTCCTTACAATCAGGATATCTCGTGCCTCAGCAGTCCTGAGTGATCTCAGTTTGCCAGATTTGCATCTGAGAACTCTCATTAAAATCCAGGGACTCATTTGTCCCTCCTCCAGAGCACTGTTGTGGAGCTGCCTGTGGGTTTGGGGGTGTTTAAAGCCATGAGAGACCATGGGATGATCCCATGGGAGCCCTTGTGTAACCTTGGGAAAGCCTCCCCATTCCCATGGGCTGGGCTCTGAGGTTGTTTTTCCTAAAGCAATCCAGGCTTTAGGAGATTAAACCATTGAGCCCAGGATCTGATCCAGCCCCGGATGGGGAGTGAGACAGGATTAGCCCAAAGATGATGAGGGCATGGCTGAAACCCTTCCCTGCTCCCAGATCTGGGAATCAGTTTCATTTGGCCTGTTTGGTCAGGACAGAATCTGCAAAACCTCTGATTATTTGCCTGTCTCACTCCAAGATAATCCATTATTCAGAGGAAATCAAGGAAATCTTTCAGACTTTGATCAATCCCTGTCCTTGGCAGGTGAGCAGGGGACACTCATTCGGGTTTGGTTCCTGGGACAGTCTGAGGTTGGAAGTGTTGGAAGCCTCTTGAGCTCTTCCTGCTTTTCTTCTGGTTCCCAAAGACAGGAGTGAATGTAAAACCCAGCAGTTACAGCATCCAGATTAGAAAGGGCATGTCCCATCCTCCTGCAGGGCCAGATGATGTCATTTCTCAGATGATTTAATGCTCATTCTTGAGATAACCCCGTTTGAAAATGTTGAGTGCATTCACTGTGTGGGGTCAGCCTGGAGCCGTGAGGGCACGAGGTGCTGGAAGTCATAAACCCACAGAATTCCAGGGAGTTTGGGGTTGGAAAGGACCTTAAAGATCCTCTCATTCCCTGGGCAGGGACAGTGCAGCTGCAGCTCCTCAGAGGTTGGACTCTGCTGTCCAGGGGTGGCTGTTAATGAAAGCATTTCCAGCTGCAGAATCCCATTAAATCTGAGTTACTGACATCCCAAATGCTCAGCACTCACTCACAGCTTTTGCAGCTGATCTGAATGGCAGCAACCACCATCCAAGAGTGGGATTTTTTCCTAACAGTGACTAAATGTCCGTATTTCCCGATGTTGAACCATGAATTACTTTTTTTTTTTTTGAAGCAGAAGAAGTAGCCTGACATCTAAATCTTAATTATGCCATTCTCAGTTTGTCAGACATAAATTCCTGGGAAGTTACCAGAATGTTTCTGCTCCATACATAAAAAAGACTTTGTTCCTCTGAAGAATTAATTCCGTGGGTAGCTCCTTGTTTTTTAAATAAAGCCACTGTGTTTTTGGCTGGATCTTGGCACCGGGGACCATCCCAGGCTCCTCCAAGCAGGGCTGTCCTGCAGAAAGGCCATTCCTGAGTGCTGCAGCACAGATCAAATCACTCTGGTTCCGTGCTGTGGGGTTTGGCTGTGGGGCTGAGGGATGGAATGAGCTGGGGCCGGGTTCCTGCAGAGCCCTGAATGGGATCCTTTGTTCTGGGGAGCAGCCCCAGCCTCTGCTATCAGATGGGAGGGCAGGGGGAGCAGGACGTGCCATTTGGACAGGGCTGTTGTGTCTCTGTGCTGGGTGGGGCAGGGGGGTTCAGAGCCAGCTCAGAGATAATGGATCTTGCAGGGGCTCTGTTTTCCAGACCAATAATCCACATTTCAAGTGCCCTCATGGAGGGAAAGATTCCATTTCCTTCTGATTTGGGTTACACAGAAATTGTGTGTGACAGTTCCTGCTTCATTCTCTTCTCATTTTAAGGCACTTTAGCCCAGCTTGGCCTTTAGGGCAGTCTTGAAAAGGAATTGATCTGTGGGCAGAATGGGTCTAGGAATCAACAGAAGCATGGGATCGTGGAATGGTTGGGTTGGAAGAGACTCAACAGCTCATCCCATCGCACCCCTGCCAGGGCAGGGACACCTTTGCCTGTCCCAGGCTGCTCCAGCCTGGCCTTGGACACTTCCAGGAATCCAGGGGCAGCCACAGCTGCTCTGGGAATTCCAACCACCCTCACAGGGAGGAATTCCTTCCCAATATCCCATCTAAACCTCCCCTCTGTCGCTTTGAAGCCATTCCCCCTGAAATGCCACATCTGTCCCTGATCCTGCTGAACCCCAGCTCAGGTTCCAGGAGCTGCTCCCAGACCTTTTGCAAATTGAGACTTCTCCCTCAAAGTGGCACTTGGTGGGTTTTAACGTGTGCTCTGGGGGTTCTTACTTGCAATAGAATTCTTGTTTAGTGCCCCATGACTGGCACTGAGGCCCTGTGGCGTGTGAGTGTCGGTGTCCCCGGCTCAGGAATGAGTGCTGGGGCTCACCTGGTGGCCCGAGGTGACAGAGCCAAACCTGCTCCCTAAGCCATGCTCCTGGGCCCTGGGGAGCCCAGGCTCTGCCAGGTTTCCTTTGCCACTGGTGCAGTCCCTGTTTTGGGGTGACTTTGGAGCAGAGTGTCCCCCAAGGCTGTGCAGTGCCCTCAGAGTTCCTTCCTCCTCCTGCCCCTCTGAGGAATCACCCTCTGCCCTGGAGCATGAAAACTGCTGCTTATCTTCACCTCCTGGCCCTGGCTGTGCCATAAAATCAACTGCTCATGGAATTATCTGCTGCCCTTTCCAATCCTGATGGATTCCACAGGCTGGGTGCACTTGGAGAACACATTCCTCACCTTTTAACCAAACTGAAGCATTAAACAAACATGAGACATTGCCTCCAGTTGTGCTTGAAGAAATGATCCTTAAACAAACCCAGGCTCGTGTTCTCCACCTCCACCTCTTTATTTGGATTAAATTTCCTCAATTTCAGTGCTGCTTTTCATCTGGGATGATAAAAGGAGCAGGATCAACGCTCTGAAGTGAATTTCAAAGGACAAAATCACAGCTGAAGTTTAGCTCGGAGCGAAAAGTCTTAGCTTCAGATATTGCTGCAAATTTGAATACAAAAGTCTCTGTATTATTTTCCCTTCTTCCTTTCTTGCTGCTCTGTCAGGATTTAAGTGAAGGGGTTTTATTTTTCCACGCCGTGCCCATGTTTGTGATGTGGAGCTTCCTTTTCCTTTCAAGTCAGTGAGAGGTCACGGAGGGGGCTCAGCAGCACAGATCCCTGCAGATGGGATGGCTGGGGACAGCTCTGGCTTCCAGCAGCAGGAAACATCACTTGCAACCAGCAAAGTTCCCAGGGAAAATATGCCAGCAATTTGTCTTTTATAATCTTGTACATAAGCATGAGGGAGGAGGTTTCAGACAGTGACCCTCTGTTCTGCCTTAGTTCAGTCTGGCAGGGCAGGGAACGATAAAATTGACTTTTTTTGTTGGTTTTTTTTTGATGTGGGAGTTCCTCCAGGTTGTAAATGCTGCATGCTGGGATGTGAAACCTGCCTGGTGGAGCAGGGGAAGGGAAGGGAAGGGGAGTGCAGGGTTTGGTTCTGTCTTGTGGCTGCTGTGATCTTTGGGAAGGGGAAGGGAACGGCTGGGCCCTCCCTGGTGCTCCTTGGGCTGAATTAACTCTGTGTTCCCAGCAGAAAGGCTGGGCCTGTGTCCACCCACCTTTCCCTGGGCAGCAGTTGATGGGAAAATGCAGCCTAGTGTTTGTATAATGAGTGATTGTCCCAGAAAAGCCCGGGCCATGTGGGAATGGTGTGTGGGAATCCCGGGGGGTGGCAGCACCAAGGGACCTGGAGGGACCAGCCCGGGGGGAGCTGGGGGTGCTCCAGGCCTGGAACCCTCTGGAGCTGAGATGGGAGAGCTGGGAATGCTCACCTGGAGAAGGGAAGGCTCCAGGGAGAGCTCAGAGCCCTTCCAGGGCCTGAAGGGGCTCCAGGAGAGCTGGAGAGGGACTGGGGATAAGGGATGGAGGGACAGACACAGGGAATGGCTCCCACTGGAAAAGGGGAGATTTGGGTGGGAAATTGGGAAGGAATTCTTTCCTATGGGGGTGGAGAGGGGCTGGGATGGAATTCCCAGAGGAGCTGTGGCTGCCCCTGGATCCCTGGCAGTGCCCAAGGCCAGGCTGGAGCACCTGGGACAGTGGGAGTGTCACAGGGGTGGCACTGGGTGGGATTTAAATCCCAACCCAGCTCCACACTTCTCATTCACGTTCAGCTTTGGCCATGACCATTATCCCGATTTTTCTGTTAGAATGTGAATGGAATTTTTACTTCTGGGCCAGTTCTAGGGTCTTTAAGGTGTCTGAGCCCCACACCCAGCTCAACAGTCAGCTCTAAAATCCTGAGTTCCAGCCCCTTTTTGGGGAGGAACAGGAAAGTCCCTGGTGCAGAAATCCGGTAAAATTCCTGTGATCCTGAGGAAATCATGGATTCAGTGCATTGTCCCTGTGTCTGTGGCACTAGCTGGGGCCCCTGGGAACAAACCCTGGCCTG
This sequence comes from Peucedramus taeniatus, assembly GCA_013400575.1. Taxonomy (NCBI): domain Eukaryota; kingdom Metazoa; phylum Chordata; class Aves; order Passeriformes; family Fringillidae; genus Peucedramus; species Peucedramus taeniatus. The sequence goes on along the minus strand of WBNO01005469.1, from coordinate 47,502 downwards.
CAGCAGAGGAAGCTGTCCCTGCTGGGGATCAGGGATCCTGCAGAGATGCACATCCCAGCCTGCTCCTGCTGGGACGTTTGGAGCCGCAATATTTTGAAGAAAGCTCCGATGTGGGAGAGAATTTCCGGTGGTGAAAGCCCCAGGCTGTGCTGGAGCCCTGCCAGGAGGCAGAGCACCTCATCCCCATGGGAATGGGAGGCACTTCCTGGGAATTTCCTGGCAGAAGAGCTCTGATTTTTATTTATTGACTTCATTTCCAGTCCAGAGCTCCTCAAACACAAACCTTGGGGAGGCTCAAGAATTCTCCTCTGAAAATGTTGGGGTGATTTTTTTGCTTTCTTAAAAACAAATATGGTTATTCACCAATGGATTTCCTCAGGGATGCATAAATATGGGAATTTTGTGTTTGGGAAGGTTTCATTGCTGCATTTAGGATGTGATCTGTTCCTAAATCAGTATTTTAAATAAATCAGGTGGGCTGGGTTTGGTCTGCTCTGACTTTGCTGATCATTTCCTTGGACCACAGCAAAGCATTTCACTGATCTTTTTGCTTGGTTTGAAAGCAAATTCAATTTAAACTTTCTCATCTGGTCCCAGGGAGGGCTCTGCTTTACCCAGCAAAGCTGCAGCAAATCCCAGGGAAAAGGCACTCCAGGAGTGTGGGCTCCTGCACTTAATCCTATTCCCCCTGGAAATCCCATAAGCATCCAGCTTAACTTGGTCTTTGGGAGGGATTAAATTTGCACAAGAATCCCAAGTTTTGGTGCTAAAATTGGTTCTTGGCTGGGCAGAGCCTGTAGCAGCAAATAAGTGTGGTTTGGTTTGGAAATGAGTGTTTTAGTCTGGAGTAGGGGTGGTTTTTATTCCAGCATCCCATTTCTGATGTTCTCTGATGCTGGAGTTACTCCTGAGAAAGACTAAAGAAGGGTAATTATGGAACTGATGTGCCTGAGGTGGTGGTGACCTCTGTGGGCAGGTTTTTGGCAAAGTGGGAACGTGCAGCTCCTCCAGAAGGTGTCACAGGCCTGTCTACAAGGTAAAAACCCCACTTTGTTGTCTGTTAGTGATACTTCATGATAAAACCTGGAATAGGTAATGATGTCCTTTCCCAGTGTATTCCATACCCAGGTGACTTAATCCCTTCATTCTTTTCCCCAAGCCTCCCCTGCCCTTGGAGAGCCCATTCCCAAAGCTCCTTTCCTCATGGTTCTGTTTTGCCCCTTTTCTCCCCATTTTTCAGCCATCTACAACTACGAGGCCGTGCAGGACGTGGAGCTGTCCCTGCAGGTGGGGGACACTGTTCACATCCTGGAGATGTACGAAGGTAGGTGCAGCTCACAGGGGGTTTTGAAAGGAAAATAGGAACAAATCAAGCTTATTTCTCAAATTTTAGATCTCTATTTTCAACTTCTCTTATGCCCCAAAGCACAAATTTGGTGTGTGGTGGTTGCTGTAGCCTCTTAATTTTTAAAATAGTGTTAAAAAAGCAGAAATGCAGAGGATTTCTCATCTCTGTGCTGTTCCAGGCAGAGTTTATCAAGGTAAGGTTTCACCAGTATCTCAAGGCAGCACTAAAAGAGAAAGAAACATTTGATTCTGGCTGTTCACTGCTGTTTTCACCCCACACCTCTTTGCTTTGGCTCCTCTTTGGGCCAGGCCAGGCACCTGTGCTCATGGGATGAACTGATCCTGCTGGAAAATGAGAATAATCATTTTAAAAACTCCTAGCTTTTAACCTGAGTTAGTTTTTGATCTGAGTGGATGATAGGCGAGGGAAGGGCAGATTAGTTCATAATTCATGTTGTTTTGAGTTCTAGTATCACAAACTGGCATCCAGTGTTCTCCAGATGCTCCAGTTGTGGTGCTTCCATGCCCTTTTCAGTTTCTCCTACTCCTTCACTGGGACATTTTTCATAATACCTTAATGTAGACCACAAAGTAAACAAAGTTCTTATTTTGAAGATTAAAATGACACTTGAGTGTTTCAAATCTATCTGTCAGATTTGACTCTTTGACAAAGATTTCAATATTAACCCTGGAACAGAGCCATTCAGTCACTTTAAGGAATGCTCTGGTCACTGCTTCCCTCTCCCAGACTCAAAGATGAAATACAAATCCAATGATTTTCACAAGCAGCATCGATTTGGATGAAGATTCCGTGCCCAGGATCAGCTCTGGGAACAGGGAGCTGCTCCTTCAGCAATTTGTTCTTGGCCCATTGTTCCCCTTCCATCCTCAGGAACTGGGAGCAGCTCCCAGTCCCAGCAGTTCTGTTGTGGTTTCACCCTGCTGTGGGGGAGAGGGGACAAAGGGAAATATCCTGTGGAAATCACTGATTTATGACGTGGTTCTGCAAAAAGACACAAGGAAGAGGGAAGAAAACTTCCTCAGGGAGAGGAGCCATCTTGTACTTCCCAAAATTTGGGGGGGATTTACTTCTTTCTCCCTATTTTTAATTTTTTCATCATTGTTTAGCCCCTATCTCTTGTAATCAGTTCAACAGAGACAGGAATAGGGAATGAGTACATAAATGGCATCCTTCTTTTTTCTTTTTTTTTGGCCTGAAATCTCCCACTTTGGAGCTTTGTCAGGGGAAAATTGCTTGTGAATAGTTAGGGAAAGACGTGAATGTTTTCATGTGTGAAGGGGAAAGTGATTGTTCCCATATGCTGAGCCATCAGTGGGGAACAGAAATCTGTGGCCAAGGCACCTCAGAACCCCTGCAGGGCAACAAAAAATCCCTTTTCCCAGAAAGAGCAGCCAGAAACCCAGGCCAGATTTTTGTGAGTGTACAGGAGAAGATGCAGAGATGGTGACTCTGCTGTGGGTCTGGTCTAATTTCCCATAAATTCACCTCAAACCCTCCCAATTCTGCTATTCTGCCTGCCTGGGAGGAGCTTCTTGTGTCTTCCCCAATCTCTTTTTTTGGGATATCAGCTCTCAGCTGTGCTCCCAGCTCTCCGTGGGTCTGTTTTTGAGGATAAATGTTCTCACAAGAGGCTTTTTCTGCTCCTTTTCATTCTAATGCTGCCTGCTCACCACTAGAGCTGATAAAAACTGGTTTTGTTCCTCTAATCACTGCTCTTATCTGGACACACAAGCCTCGACTTAGGAAAAGTTTCCATGGAACCAGGGCGGGGGCTCTGTGGGAGGAAAGGCTGGAGATGCCCTGTGGAGTCATTTTTTGGGGCTGGGAGATTCCCCATGAAGTCATTTTTTGGGGTGGTTGGGACATGCCCTGTGGAGTCGTTTTTTGAGGCTGGAGATGCCCTGTGAAATAGTTTTGGGGGTTGGGACAAGCCCTGTGAAGGCATGTTTTAATGTTGGGAGATTCCCCAGGTAGTTATTTTTGAGGGTTGGAAATGCCCTGTGGAGTCATTTTAGGGTCAGGAGGTGCCCTGTGGAGTAATTTTTAGGGTTAGGAGGTGCCCTGTGGAGTCATTCTTAGGGTTAGGAGGGTTAAGAGGTGCCCTGTGGAGTCACTTTTGGGGTTGGGAGATGCCCTGTGGGGTCATTTTTGGGTCACCTTACCTTACCCATAGCTGAGCATCCCATAGGCTGTCAGTGACATTCCTTAGGGAGTTCAGGGGACATTTGGGGCTGTCCTGGGGCTCTCAGGTAGGGGCAGCAGCCCCGGGAGCCTCTGGCTGTCCTCGCCCAGCTCAGGATGGAGTTCAGGTCCCACAGTGCAGAGCAAGGTTTTGTTTTCCCCTCATGTCTCTGCCTGCAGAAGGGCACGAGCTCTCTGTACAAGATTTCTCCTTCCCCTGACAGGAGGACAGGCAGCGTGTGCTCCTCCTGCCTCCAGGGGCTCAGTGCTCTGCTCTGCTGCAGGGTCCAGGAGAAGGAGGGAACCTTGCTGCCTCCAGCACTTTGGAGGCTGCTCCAGTGCAGGGGAGCTGGGAGGGCACTTTGCTGTCGAGGGGAATCTCTGCTAATCTGCAGGATTTATCCTTATTTTTGTTAATTGCAGTGATTCAGGGGAGCTGTGGGAAGAGCCACGCTGTGGGTGGAAGGAATGTGTGCTCACATACCGTGACCCCTGGCAGGTTCTGTTCCTGCTGGAAAGAAGTTTACCTTGAATTTGTTCCTGGTTTCAGTCACCCCTGTGGAGGGTGAAGCAATGCCCTGAGTGCTGTAAACCAGGACAGGCCCTGCAGGAGGAGGAACAGGGGCCTTGTGGTCCCTCACATGACCTGGCCTTGCATCACTGGGGAGAGCTTTATCACCATTGGAGTATTGTCCTTAGATTTTTCTTTTTCCTACTCATAAAATCCACTTAGTGAAGGGTAGAATTGAGGTCTTGATCAATTTTGAAAAACGCCACTAAATCAACAGCCTCAAACTTTTAGTAATTTCTTTGCAAGTCTGCTTATTTTTTTTGTTTTCACTCAGATTTCAGTCTGAGTGTTGGAGCAGCTGAAATTTTCCATGTCATCATCAACTGCAAAACCTCTCTCTGTTTGTAGCCCATCTCCGCTTGGGGAAAACTTTAACAGTCTCGTTCCTCTGAAGATTTAAGCAGAATTTGTTTTTTTTTTTTTTAAAGAAAAAATCTGTGAATTCACAATCATGTGAATAATTGACCACTGCCCAAAGGTTGATGTTCCTGTTGGAGTGATGGATAAAGTCAGTGAAAGTGGGAGCAGAATTCCGACAGAAGTTGCACGAGGGTCTTGCAGAAACTGCTTTGCACAATCAGGCCCAACGTGCTTTTGTGCAATTATTGCAAAATATTTGACAGGAATGGGGGGAAGGCCAAGGGGCCCTTTGAAACAGGAGGAAGTTGTGCTGGCAAAGGGCTGAATGTGTTAAGTGGGATTGAAATCACTCCTGGTAAATTCCATGAGCTCTGTCTCCCACCCTGAGTAATTTGTGCTTTCCCCTTCAATTAATGACAACTTAGACAAAAATAGAACCTAAATCTTCTCATCCCTAATCCAGGACCTCATCCATGGCTCCATGAGCAATGGATAATCTTGTTTTCCTCCCGCGGAAAGAAATGGAATTTCTTCTTTCCTCCGAACTTACTGCTGGACTATTGGAGATTCTGAGGTGGAGGTACCTCCCCATTGCTGGAGAAAGGGCACAAAACTGCACTTCAGAAAATAAATAAATAGAAATACCACCACATGCACATAAAAGTACTCAATAAAATATGAATGAAACAATTCTAAGCTCTAATTTGTGGTTGAGGAGTGTCAGATCCATGGTTCTTTATGGAACCTTCTTTGATAATTGTAAGAATATGAGGGAGACCAACAATAAAACCACCAAAAAATTGGTGGTTTTAAATTTTAAACAAACCTAGAGAAACCAGCCTCTCCTCCTCTCTTCTTTGCCTGATTATTCCCTTAAACCCCTTTGCCTTCTTGATGCTGCCACTCAGCTGGACATAATCTCCTTGGATGGGCTTTAATGTCCCTCCCAACCCAACCCATTCCATGGAAATCCTGGTTAAAGCCCATGTGCTGAAGAGAGGAGAAATTCTCTCAGAGATGTTTGCTCCTGAGCCTGGGCAGCACAATTACTGCTTCTGTATTATCATTTTTGGACCTTACCAAGGTGGGATTGATAAACAATTGATTGATTGGTGCCAGGGCAGGGAGCTGAGCTCCTGCAGACAGAGGTGTCTTCCCAGGAGTGCATCCCAAATGAGAAGATCAATAAATGGGTGTTGTAGAAAGGTGGTGAGAATCACAATTTGTATTTGATTGCTGTCAACAGGAAATAATTAAATAGAAATATCTGTGTTTGCTTTGCCAGGCTGGTACCGAGGATACACACTCCGGAATAAATCCAAGAAGGTACGACCTCGCTTTTGGGTGACTCCCATTTGAATTTCACACCTTGCCAGACCCCATCTGGTGCTGGAAACTCCTGTACTTCTTGTCTTAACCTCAGGCAGGACTCCTGGCCACGGTGTCCTGTCCTCAATGACAGAAATCAGTGACCTTGAGCTGAAAGTTCAGAGCCGAGTGTTGGGAATTCCTCAACTGGGAGTATGAGGAATGCAGTTGGAACTTCCAAAATTACCTGTTCCCATCTCCATTCAGGAGTTTATTGTTTTATCATGATGCTCTGGGACCTGTGCACATCCAGCATTAGTTCTATTTAATGGGAATATCAGAGTTTTGACTGGAAAATATTCAGAAATTACACATCCCTGGCTTTCAGCCAAGCTGCTGGAGCTTGGGCTGGAAGCTGCCTGGAAATCCAGGTTCCCCCAGGAATGCTGGCACCTCTCCTGTGGTAACATTCCCCTCTGGTTTTAGGGGTAAAGAGGAGAGAAAAGGGAACAGAAAAGGATTCCAGCATTTCCAGAAGGTTTCTCTGTAACAACAAAAATGTGGGAATTTCTGCAGATGCTGGTGGTGGGAGCTTTTCTAGGGAGCACAGGGTAGTGAAAGATGAGTCCAGTTGTTTCAGGACAAAGGCTGACAATTTTCAGGAATTTCCAGCATTTCCTGCAGGAAGATGAGGGTCACTGGAGTAAAACAAGGAATCAGCTTCTCTGAGTTACCAGTATGGAACCTGCTGCTCCTCCCTCTCCTTTCCTGGCATCCTTTCCTGGCATCCTGGGACATTTCTTATTCCTTTCCTCTGTTTTTTGGTAAATATCTTCTTGTCACATCCTATCCCACAGTAGGATTGATTTATTTCATTTCTCTCTTTATTTTTAGGGCATTTTCCCAGAAACTTACATCCATTTAAAAGAGGCCATCGTGAAGGACCGGGGGTAGGTTGGCCCTTCTTTGGCAGCAAAACCTGGGGAATTTCATTCCATTTCAACCCAGAAAGAACCATTTTAACTGTGGCTGTCACAAACCCAGGGCATGCCTCCTGTGCTGGACTAGCACTGCATGATTCCATTTTTCAGAGCACTGACAGAGCAGAGCAGTTGGGAGTTGGGGCAGCAGGAGATGATTTGCAGAATGAAGGAAGCTCTGCTGGACTAGTCAGTAGTGGGGAGGGTCAGTCCAGCTCCTTCCAGCTCCTCTGGGGACTCCTGCAAGTCATAACAGGCTCCTGCTGGCAGCCAAGGGCCCAGCAGGAGCATGGATTCCATCCTGTCTTGGAAAACACTGGAGGAAATGACGCCTCATTGGATTCCTTGAGCTGGGTCTGTTAAGTGAGAGCGAAACAGCGGCTGCAAAGGAAGGAACTTTATAAAACACTTTTTTTAAAACTCTTATTTTCAAGTAACTGTTACCATTGCAAGTGGGGATTCTTCCAAACTTAATTTCTGTCTCTTTATCCTGGGTTTGGAACGGATCCATTGGGAGTAAGAGGGGTGAAAGGAGCTTGAAGCATTTTGCATTAAAAATGGATGATGAATGTGGATGTGTGTGTTGAGAACAGCTTAAGGGTCTTGACGTCATTTGTGAGTGAACTGTGTGAAAATCAACTGCTCTGGAATCTCCATTTTGATATTTATCAAAAAAGGGTGTTTTCCATTAAGTTTTAACCCTGAGTGTGAAACCTTTCTCAGATTTTCTCCCTTCTCTCTCCAGGCAACATGAGACAGTGATTCCCAGCGAGCTGCCCCTGGGCCAGGAGCTGACGGCCACGCTGCGGGAATGGGCAGTGATCTGGCACAAGCTGTATGTGGTGAGTTCCCAGGGCTGGGATCAGCTGAGCTGAGCCTGGGCAGTGATCTGGCACAAGCTGTACGTGGTGAGTTCCCAGGGCTGGGATCAGCTGAGCTGAGCCTGGGCAGGGATCTGGCACAAGCTGTACGTGGTGAGTTCCCAGGGCTGGGATCAGCTGAGCTGAGCCTGGGCAGGGATCTGGCACAAGCTGTACGTGGTGAGTTCCCAGGGCTGGGATCAGCTGAGCTGAGCCTGGGCTCTTCAGGGCACTCTGTGCCTCTGGATGGGGCAGAACTGAGGGAGGAAATGGGGCCTGGGGGCTCAGTGTTCTGCTGTCAGATGTGGGATCTGACACAGGGAGGGTGTCCTGGGCTCAGGGAGCTGTGGGTGACCCTGCCCTGGGGCAGCAGGGCCTGGCACAGGTCCCGCTGTCACCATGCCAGGGCTGGCTGGAGGCACAGCTCACCTGGGGCATCCAGGCTCCTGCTTTGCCTGTCCTGTGCCAGCCCTGAATGAGGGCAGGAAAACCCAGCTGGGACAAAACTGGAGTTTGGACACAGCTTTGGGCAGGGGTGAGCTCTGCTGTGCTGGGAGTGTTGTAGGAGTTCCAGGGACTGGCTGATCCCCACCCAGAGCTCCCCTGGGAAGCGGGGAACAGGCAGAGGGACACAACCAGGGCTGTGTTGTGAGGGGAGATGTGACTTGTCACAAACCACATCATGGAATGTCCTGAGCTGGAAGGGATCACTGATCAGCCCCTGGCCCTGCCCAGATCCCCAAAATCCCAGCCTGGGCATCCCTGCAGTGCTGTCCAAACCCTCCTGGAGCTCTGGCAGCCTCGGGGCCATGCCCATTCCCTGGGGAGCCTGGGCAGTGCCAGCACCCTCTGGGGAAGAGCCTTTCCCAAAATCCAGCCTGACCCTCCCCTGGCACAGTCCTAGCCCTCCCTGGGTCCTGTCCCTGTCCCACAGGAGGAATTCCATGGCTGCCCCAAGGCCTCCCATGTCTGGGGCTCTCAGGAGGGTGAGGAAGGGGCTCTCATGTCCTAAATCCCTGAGCACAGAGTCACCTCAGCAGTGTCACAGCCTGTCACTGCAGGGCGTTGAGGACTGTCCTGCAGCAGGTGCTCCTTGCTCAGAGAAATGAGTCCACAGTGGATTGCTTTATTTTAAAGGCACATTAAAGAGTCAAAGTTGATTTTCTCTGAGCAGTAAGGAGTTCAGCCTGCACAAAATGTGCTCCAATACTTTAATTAAGAAGAGGAGTGAGTTTAAATGAGCTCTCATCACCCAGTGCACCCAGAGCAAATTTTCCTATTGGAAATTTCACCAGGCCTCAAATAAGTTGTGTTTGTGTGCCACAAAACCACAAGAATTTGTTCCACCCTCTCAATGTAATGAGAAGCTCTACGTGATGGTATTACTGTGTGAAAAGACAGTTTTGTTCCTGGCATTTTTTATTGCTGAATAACTTTCAGATCCCAGCCTCAGAATCTTTTTTTTTTTTTTTTGTTTTTTTTTTTTTAACGAGCAGAGATCTTTCATGTTCCTGGGCTTAACCACTAAAAGTCTTAAAATAGGTTTGGAAAATATTGTGGTTTAAAATGGATTTGAGTTTATTTTCCCTGCAGCATGTCTTAAAAGAATTTTTTAAAAGCTAAAGGAGGAAGGAGGCATTTGAGGAGAAAAAGGAAACATGAGGGGATTTTTTATTTTGGTAGCATTTAATTTCACTTCTTTAATTTCTGGGGGTTTCATTGCAGCAGTGGCTTTATCTCCACTGCAAAATAATATAAAAATGGGGCGGGCTTTTAACTGGTAAAGTTAATAGGAGTTAGCTGTGGAGATAACTCAGGTCAAGTTGAGGTCTGCTCTGAAAATTCACACAAATTGCCTTTTCTTTGCAAGCTATTTTAGGCAAGAACATGTTTTTTTCTTTGTTTATGAAATATATATCAAATATCCTTTCTATAGAGCTGAAAACTCAAGCAGCCCCTGTCAGCACCTTGGTGTTCACCCAGATCAAAGGGAGGATTGTTTTCATACCTTTAAATTTGAGGGAAAAATGAAATTGCTGTTCATTGCAGAGAAGAGAATGGGGAGATAATTGCAATTAGGTTCTTTTTGTGCTGTGTGGGAGCAGGGGGGTTTGTAGCTCACCATTAACATCTCCAGACCCCAGGAGCACCAGGAGGAGGCCCTGGCTGTGGGGCAGATGTGACCCAAACCAAGCTCCTGGGCTTTGGGCTCTCAAACCCCAGAGAAGGCTCTTAATGCAAAACCAGGCACTGAATTAGGCTTAAATTTTTCCTTTGGGGCTGAATAACCTCATCACTGTCCCAATAACTCCAAATCTGTGGCACTTCCCTGTGAAAAGTCAGAATCTCCCAGGAACTGCCCCACTGTGGTGGCAGAGAGTGAGTGAAGCCTGGGCTCCCTTTTGAATGGTTTAAATGTCTTCCCTGACACTTCTAAAAGCTTTTTTACTTATCTAAGCACATATTGCCACAAACAGGGTGGGTTCCCACATATCCATGTGGAATTCCAGCCTTGCAGCTTGGAGGTGCAGGAACAAGGTGTGGGGATGGGACTGATTTGATGAGGGTGGAACCAGTGAAGGGCATGGGCAGTATTTTCATTAATTAGAGATGATAACTGAAGGAATGGCAGGAGGGGACTCTTCACCAGACACGTTTTGTTCAGTGTCCTTGTTCAGTTGTGGTCCTTTAACAGAATTTCTCTGTCCCTTTTATAAAAAGCCTCCATCAGAGCAGTCTGGAAGTGCTGAAAATCACCAGAGGTCTATTTTTAGTGGGTGAGGTTTTTCTGAAATAATGTCCCAGGGAAAGGTAAAGCCCTTAAAGACACTTAAAGATCTTAAAGGCACTTAAACCTTGGCAGTGCCAAGTGCTGCAGAATTTACTGCATGGCTCTGATCTTGTGGTGTCACAAAGTGCCAGGTATTTTTAGTTAAATAAAACTTGTGTGGTTCTACAGCTGCACACATTCCAGAAGGGTTGCTGAGCTAAGGTTATCAGGTTTTCCTTGATTAAAATTGCCCATTTTATTTTTTTTTTGCCTCAGAACAACAAAACCACGCAGTTCAGGCACGTCCAGCAGCTCACCTACAGCCTGATAGAGTGGAGATCCCAAATCCTCTCTGGGACCCTGCCCAAGGATGAACTGGCTGAGCTCAAGAAAAAAGTCACTGCCAAGATTGACTATGGCAACAGGTGAGCTCCAAACTGCACCTGGAGGGCAGAGGAGGCTCCCAAACCCCAGGGAAGGCTCTTAATGCAAAACCAGGCACTGAATTAGACTGAAAGCTGCCATTTCACTCTTTCCAAGGAAACATTTGAGTCCCTGTGGCAATGTGGCCACCTGGCAGGTGGACACGGAGCAGTTGGTTCTTGATGTGCCACAGATCTCTGTGCCTCAGCAGGAATTCTCCTCTCTTCATTCTGCACAAATCCTGGCACGGGGTGGCCTTTCCCTTGGGGCACAGTTTGTGCCTGGGTTTGGATGTGGTGGGGAAATGCTCTGCTTTATCAGCAGCTGAGGGGCAGGATTCCACAGACACCCCAGCCCTCAGTGGTTTGCAGGCTCCAGGACTCGTTTATCTGCCTGTCAGCTCTGATTCAGATCCAGTAAGTGAATTAACAAGAAGCCTGTGGCAAAGAATAACAATCAGCTGCAATCTGTGAGCTTGGTAGATATTCATTCACCTTTGAAACAAAGCCATTTAAGCAGGAGTAAGGGAGATGTCATTTTAGGATTGAGTTACCTGACTAATTCCTTCTCCCTTTAATGGGAAAATGGGAGAGAGGAGTTTCTTGAGGCAGGAAAACCAGCAGTGAGTGAGGTTATTCCAAGGAGTGGGATGTTGAGCACTGGCAGCCCGGGCAGGGGTTTGATCTTTGCTGCTCCCACATTCTGGCTCTCTTTTTGTCTCCTGGGGCTGTCCAGGATCCTGGGTCTGGACCTGGTTGTCCGAGATGACAACGGGAACATCCTGGACCCAGATGAGACCAGCACAATCTCCCTGTTCAAGGCCCATGAAACTGCATCCAAGAGGATTGATGAGAGGATCCAGGAGGAGAAGGTACCTCTGGTGTCCCTGGTTTGCCCTCTGCAGTCCCTGTGCCCACTGTGGTTTTATATTCCTCTTAATGTTGTGCTCCTGGGGCAGCAGAACTGAATTCTCCTGTGTTTGTTTGTAGTGGAAATATAAAATTTAGTGGAAATATGAAATTCTTTGCAGTCCCTGCAGCAGAGTTTGGACCTCCGGGGACAGCCAATATTCAACTCCACACACACTTACAGCCTCTATGTGAACTTCAAGAACTTTGTCTGCAACATTGGGGAAGATGCAGAGCTGCTGATGAGCCTCTATGACCCTGACCTCTCCAAATTCATCAGGTAGGGGCTTTTTTTGGAAATTCTGAAGCAATGTAGTCATCAGGGTGATCATTCATAGAAGTCAGTGGGTTACAAAGGGAGATCCAGCAGATGTTTTCCAGTTCTGTTGGTTGCTGCCCCAGTGGGGGAAAATTAATTCCAATTAGTTTGAAATGAATTTCAGAGAGATAGGAAGTCCATCACTGTACCTCCTAAAGCTGGGTACTTCTTTGATCCCACACTGTCTTTTTATATTCTTAACTTTCCCTGCTGTGGCTGCACGCCTTGGTTAAACATTTTACTGATTGTTTGCCAGTAAATCATGGATTTAAATGATGTTTGCTATCCAGCCAGTGCCAGTTCACATCTGAAGAGCTGGGAGGATATGAGGAGCTTTATCAGGGAGGCAGTTCCGTGTCAGGAACACTCTGTGTCCATCACTGCAGTTATCAGGGGTGGCCATGCAGTGGGAATTGTCCAGGGAAGCAGCTGCCAGGGCTCACCCCATCCTGCCTCCAGTAAGTGAGTCACTTCAGTGGCATTTGGGGATAAAAGATTGGTCAAATATTCTCACAAGATCAAAATGCTGTTGGGGCTTTTGCCAGAAAATGAAGATGTCAGGTGTTGATTTGTTAAAATTTACTTTTTCCTCCCTTTTTCTGTAGTGAAAATTACCTGGTTCGTTGGGGCAGCAATGGGATGCCTAAAGAAATTGAGAAACTGAACAACCTCCAAGCAGTGTTTACTGTAAGTTCAGAGAATCCCAGAACAGGTTGGGTTGGGAGGTACCTGAATCCCACCCAGTGCCACCCTGCCATGGCAGGGACACCTCCCTCTGTCCCAGGGTGTTCCAGCCTGGCCTTGGACACTGCCAGGGATCCAGGGGCAGCCAGAGCTCCCTGGGAATTCCATCCCAGCCCCTCCCAGGGAAGGATTTCTCCCCAGGATCCCATCTCTCCCTGCCCTCTGGCAGTGGGAAGCCATTCCCTGTGTCCTGGCACTATAAATGTCTCCACCCCCCTCATGATCTCCCTCCAGATCCAGAAGGCCACAATTTTTTTACCTGTGTAGAACCCAACAAAACCCCTCCCTCCTTCCTTCCCTCCCTCTCTCCTTCTGTCTTCTTTTCCACTCAGAAAGGACATTGATGGAACTTGATTTGAACTCTTTTCAGGACTTGAGCAGCTCCGACCTGATCAGGCCCAGGGTGAGCCTGGTGTGCCAGATCGTGCGTGTGGGGCACATGGAGCTGAAGGATGGCAAGAAGCACACGTGTGGGCTCCGCAGGCCCTTCGGGGTGGCAGGTGGGCACTGCCCCCCGGGACACCAGCATGGCCCAGTTAACCTGTGGGGGGACATGGGGCTGCCAACTGGGACACCAGCATGGCCCAGTTAACCTGTGGGAGGACATGGGGCTGCCCCCCCAGGACACCAGCATGGCCCTGATTAACTGTGGGGGGATCAGGACACAGGGCTGCCCCCCTGGGACACAGCATGGCCCAGTTAACCTGTGGGGGGACATGGGGCTGCCAACTGGGACACAGCATGGCCTAGTAAACCTGTGGGAGGACATGGGGCTGCCCCCCCCAGGACAGCAGCATGGCCCTGATTAACTGTGGGGGGATCAGGACACAGGGCTGCCCCCCTGGGACACAGCATGGCCCAGTTAACCCGTGAGGGGACACGGGGCTGCCCCCCCAGGATACCAGCATGGCCCAGTAAACCCGTGAGGGGACCAGGACACAGGGCTGCCCCCCTGGACACCAGCATGGCCCAGTAAATCCATGAGGGGACACAGGGCTGCCCCCCGGGACACCAGCATGGCCTGGTTAACCCATGAGGGGACATGGGGCTGCCAACTGGGACACCAGCATGGCCCAGTTAACCTGTGGGGGGACATGGGGCTGCCAACTGGGACACAGCATGGCCCAGTAAACCCGTGAGGGGACACGGGGCTGCCAACTGGGACACAGCATGGCCCAGTAAACCCATGAGGGGACACGGGGCTGCCCCCCCAGGACACAGCATGGCCCAGTAAACCCATGAGGGGACACGGGGCTGCCAACTGGGACACAGCATGGCCCAGTAAACCCGTGAGGGGACACGGGGCTGCCCCCCCGGGACACCAGCATGGCCCAGTAAACCCATGGGGGGACACAGGGCTGCCAACTGGGAGCTGTGTGCTGGAAGTGCCAGCGCAGCCTGGGAGCTGCCAGGGCCAGCCTCTCTGCCCCAGAGAGGATAAGTTGTCCCTCTGAGACCTTCCATGAAGGGGGTGGCTGGAGATCAAGCGCTGTCACTGCTCGCTTTTGGCACCTCCCAGGGAGATAACAGGCTGCCAGGCTGCAGCAGGGCCTTACCAGGGTGGAATTTGCTCCTCAGACTCATGGGATAAAGCTGGAGGTTTTAAAGGAGCCTTGGTGAACCAGACTGACAGTTCTTATTTTATTCCTGGGATTTCTTGTGAAGGGGCTTGCTTGAAATCCTTGGTGGAAATCAATTTCCAAAGAAGCAGCATTTGAATATAAGTGGAATTTCTTTGCCTTGAAAGGCCCCGGTCGCACCTGGTTTTTCTCAGAGGGTGTATTTTATAAGAGTGTTTTATCAGAGTGTATTCAGTATATTCACACTCACTGCTATGGCTGACATGCACATCAGAGTAAATGTGAATCAGAAACGTTAATGTTTTTTAAAAAGTTAAAGGGAGAGTGATGCCCTCCATTGCTGTCACAAAATCCCAGATTTTTTTGGGGGTTGGAAACAACCTTAAATCCCCTCCAGTTCCACCCCTGCCATGGCCAAGACTCCCTCCACTATCCCAGGTCACTCAGAGCCCTTGTTTTGAGTGACACTGGCCCAAAATAACCCCTTCTTGTTTCCATTCTGAGAGGGAAAAGCTCTCTCTGGGTTCTTGGCAGCTCTGAGTGATGCTCTGGTGTCGTTGCAGTGATGGACATCACTGACATCATCCACGGGAAGGTGGACGACGAGGAGAAGCAGCATTTTATCCCCTTCCAGCAGTGAGTACTGGGCTCCAGAGCTCACCCCCTCCTCTGGCCCAAGCAGCATCCTCAGGGGAAGGACAGATCTTTCTGGGAGCCTGGCAGAGCCCCAGGGATCTACAAACAGATCAGCTGATTGCAGCAGCCAGCCCTTTGCAGGGAGAGGTTTCTGTCACCCCTCAGGAGCCTTTGTTCCTCTTGGCTTCCATGGCTCTGGGGGAGACTCAGTTACCTGGGACTTTGGCAGTGCAGCTGGAATTTCTGGGTACCTGTGGGGTGAGGAAGAGGAGCAAAATAATGTTGTGGGGCTGCGGGAATGTGACTTAAAAAATTTTGGGGGGGTTGAAAGGCAGGATTTTCAGAGAGACTGAGCAGGGACACAGCTTTTTGTCACTGCTGTGGAGGACCCTCTGTGCCCCTCCCTGCCCACATTTCCTGCTCAGGGTCAGTCATAGGGAAGGGGTTTCTCTCTCATCCTGGGGAAGAAATTCCAGCCCCAATGAGTTTGCATTTCTGTACTGAGAGTTAGACTTGTGTGTTTGTTCTGCCTGCTCTGATTGCTCACTTTTTTTGGCACATTAGAGTAATGAAAATGGAGCTTGTTTGAGTAGACCCAGCCTTGTTGTTACAGCCCTAAATAGAGCAAAGCATTGGCTGCAGCCATTTGTTATTACAGGGTATTTTCAGGGGAGATTTGAGTTTGTTCCCCTGCCCTTTCAGGGCCTGGAAGGATAGCTTTCCCTTTGCAGAATAACATTGGTCTGCTACTTTTTTTTTTTTTTTTTTTTTTTTTTTTTTTTTTTTTTTTTTTTTTTTTTTTTTTTTTTTTTTTTTTTTTTTGGTGGGTTTGATTGTTTGTTTTTTTTCTGTAGGGGTTTTTGTTTTCGTTTGACTTTTTTTTTGTTTGTTTGTTTGGATTGTTTGCTTTTTTTATTGTTTTGATTTGGGGTTTGTTTGTTTTGCTTGTTTGATTTGTTTTTTATTTTGTTGGTTTGGGGTTTTTTTCCCATTTTTCTTCTGCTCCAGTGAGGCTGAGTTCAGATCCCCAGCTGGACACCAGGGTGGGCAGCTATGGAGACCTCATTTCTCCCTCATTATTGGTGGTGTGGGTACAGGAGTGAAGTCAGGGTCAAGATCCAAACCTCAATAGTCTTTTCTGTGCCTAGGGACGGGTTAATCACTTAAGTGTTGTCACAGCAGTCATTAATTTATACTAATTTATATTAGTTTACCAATAGTTAATCTGCATAGGGACAGCTCTGAGGCAAACCTGAAGTCAGGGCTTAAATCCTGAGGCCAGTGTTACTTACCTTAGGCCTGAGGGATAAACGGTGGTGCATTTCCTAGTGTGAAGTTTTAAATGGATTTTGTGCAGGTGAAGGAATGAAAATCCCCATGGAATCCTTTTAAAAAAGCCCACGTTTATTTGGAAAACAGCCAGCTGTGGGCCAGCCCTCTCCTTGTATGTGGTTGGTGTCAGTCTGTCCCAGTTCCTGATCCTGTTTTTGTGGTGCTCCTGCCCAGGATTGCCATGGAAACCTACATCAGGCAGCGCCAGCTCATCATGTCCCCCCTGATCCCCTCCCACGTCATCGGCGAGAACGAGCCCCTCACCTCTGTCTTCAACAAAGTCATCGCTGCCAAGGAGGTCAACCACAAAGGCCAAGGTGCAGCCTGGGGGAGACCTGGCCTGGGGGAATAAATGGGTGGTGAAAGTCTGGGGCTCAAGGTTTAGTGGAGTTTAATCCTTTCCCCGAGGCCAGTGCGTGGTCTTTGCCATGGCTGTCACTTTGTCCCTTTGTCACCCTATCACACACGGAGCTAAAATCCAGATAAAACCAGACAAAACTTGCATGAGAACAGCTCCTCCAGCTCCTCGCTTGCTTGCTAGTCATATGTTTAAGGTCAATATTTTTTAACACCTTTAAAATAGAAGGTGTATCTCATGCCCATGTTTTATGGGCATGAAATATTTGTAAGTGGACATGGCTGCGTATCCCAAATGGCTTTGGGGTTAAATCACATTATTCCAGATCTTTCTGGTTTTCCTTGGCTCAAAGAAACTCAAGATTCATCTCTGAAAGTTTGGGGTTTGCTTCAGAGAATCTTCTTGCCCAGAAAAATCTTACTCAGATTCAGGGACAAGGAGGACTGGGCAAGAGCAAACCAGATGGGGACGTGGAATTGTCATGAAAACACAGAATTTTTGGAAGCACAGGCTTAAATTTCACGGGTTTGTACCCTTTTATTTTCAGTAAACAAGTGTCATCTCCCTTTTCTTAGGTCTCTGGGTCTCCCTGAAGCTGCTCCCTGGGGATCTGGCTCAGGTTCAGAAGGATTTTTCCCACCTTGTAGACAGATCCACTGCAGTGGCTCGAAAAATGGGGTTTCCTGAGATCATCCTTCCTGGTAAGTCCCACATGCTTTCATACTCCATGGAGTGAAAGAGCCACCTAAAATTCTAGAATTTCTGTCACAAAAAAGATTTATTAAAAAAAATACTTTTATCTGAAATATTTTAATTTTTCTTCAAATTTCCAGGTAATTTTCTTTTGGGTTTTTTTTTTGTCACAAGAAGCTGAAAACATGAGTTCCCTTTCTTATGGCAAAATGATGGTTTCTGGAGCTTTTGGAAGAAAATGTCTCTTTGTCAAAGGAATTTTTGTGGCATATGGCTTTGACCCACCCATTCAGAGTGGATTTAACCCTAGAGAGCTCATTAAATTTAAAAACAAAACCAAAGTACAGAGGTTTGTAAAAAGGAAAATGATTCATTTTAGAAGATTTAGTGTAATTTGAGACAGAGATGAAAATGGAGTGATGGTGGGTGTTGTTAATTAAAGGCTAAGAGGAAGATGAGGATAACGTGGTACCCAAGGGTGTTAAATTTCAACGTGTCACCCTGGGAATGAGAAACCAGCTCATTAAACTCTGGGAATTGCAGGTGACGTCCGCAATGACATCTACGTCACCCTGATCCAGGGGGAGTTTGACAAAGGCAAGAAGAAAACCCCCAAGAACGTTGAGGTCACCATGTCTGTGCACGACGAGGACGGGAACCTGCAGGAGGTAGGATGGGCTCTGACACCCTCTGAAGATTTACCACCCAAAATACTCCGGATTTACCTTTTTTCCCCCATCCCTGTGTTTTGTCCAAAGAAAGCCATCCATCCTGGGGCTGGCTACGAGGGAGTCTCGGAGTACAAGTCTGTGGTTTATTACCAGGTCAAGCAGCCCTGCTGGTACGAGACTGTCAAGGTATGGCTCTGTCATTCACTGCGTGTCCCCGTTGAGTCACAGAGTGAGGTGACACACAGACTCCGGGTCTCTTCAGAAGGCTGATCTGAGTTTATTAGAAACCCATTCTTTTATACACTGTTCCACACAGGTGGGCCTGATTGGTCATTTAATCAACACCCCTCACACCATTGGCTAATTAAGAAGACAGTCTTTGGTAAACATCTTATGAGAAAACAACTGTTCAAAACACCAACTGCCAGATTGTTTTAATTCTTTCTCTCAGCCTTCTCAAAACTCCCCAGAACAACTCCTGGGAAAGTTGTCTGTTTCTCTCTCTGACTAAACTGTTGCATCCACAGGTCCCCCTTTTTGTTTAGAGGATGAGGCAGCATCTGTAATCCCCTGCAGGGCCCCTTGCAGGAAGGAGAACAAACACAGCTCAAGAGGTGTCTTTAGCAGTTTGCTGGTTGTTAATCAGAACCTCAATCAGACGCTGATTTAGAGTGGTCAGAGGGACTTCCTACATACACCATCTAATTCTTTACAATCAAGCCTTGTTGTTCCTTCTTATAAAGAACCTTTACTAATTCTGAGACAGTAACACACATGATTAGTCTGCTCAAGGATCGGGCAGTCTAAATTGTCAACAGCCCTTTTCCAGAAACATCAACCGTGTTCTTCCTCTGCGTGCAGAACAGGACTGATGTGAAACCAGCAGCTGTATCAGCACCAGAATGTGCTGGAGAGTGGCTGGGCACAGGGAAAATGCTCTTTTCATCCTGCTCTCCCATGCAGGTGGCCATTGCCATAGAAGAAGTCAGTCGCTGCCACCTGAGGTTCACGTTCCGTCACCGCTCGTCCCAGGAATGTGAGTTCCAGGCAGGGACACGTGTCCTGCAGGACTGCTGTGCTCCTCACACTCCCACTGAGTGCAGAACTTGAATTTCCTCTTATTCACAGTGTTACGGATTTTCTTCTTGCTGTGTTTACTTATTCCCAGTTTTGTGGCAAGCAAAAAACCAAAAATGAATCAAATTTTTTGCACCCAAAGTTAGGTGCTGGTTTTGTCCTGAAACTGAAATTTGATAAGGAGCAACAGTTTATCCTTCCAAAAGACAATTATCAATGTTTGTTATTGCTTTGGCTTCTCACTGTAGGGTGTTGCTTTTAATTTAGTTCACAAAATTCACTGCAAGGCCTGGTGGGCTTCTAATGATCTTCCTGTAGGGGGATTTCTAATTAGGCTAATAAAAGGCTAATGAGAGAGTTAGAGCCAGAAGTTCCATCAAATCACTTCAGAGTCCTGAAATGAGATCAATAATGTGAGGCTCAGCCATTGAAAGGCTCTCAAAGGCACCTGACATCCTTCCTTATCCACAGCTTACAAACCAAAATCCCAACCAAAAATATCTATAGAATTCTATATCAGAGGATCATTGAATTGTTCAGGTTAGAAAAGACCTGGATGATCAAGGAGTCCAACCATGGACTCATCCAACCTGGATGATCAAGGAGTTAATGGATCCAACCATTAATCTGTCCATTTATCAGCACAAAACTGAAACTGTGTGTGGGAGATGCTCCAGGAGGATGTGTTTGTAGCTGCAGTTGCCTATTAAATAAAGCTGCTGCTGAGGTTAGAGGGCTGCATTTTGGATTGTGAGGACATGAATAAGACAATTGCTAATGAAGATTTCTCCTGTTTTGCAGCCAGGGATAGATCTGAGAGAGCTTTTGGCGTGGGCTTTGTGAAGCTGATGAATGCAGATGGAACGACACTGCAGGATGGCAAACACAATTTGATTGTTTACAAGGTAACCCAGGCATTTCCAGCTTTGTTTCATGTTTAACTCATCAAAACTCTCTTCTGGCTGATTTTCCAAGCAGTAAAAAGCTACAAAAATGTGTGTGTGGGGGGTGGGAAATCCTCCCAAACTCCGTGGCTTTGGAAATAGCTCAGTTCATTTGCAGTACGGGCAACTTATCCCTGAAATTAGAAACTCAATGATAGAGATGAAAAAGTGTTTCAAACCCATTCTGGCTGTCAGTGTGGAACATGACCCTTCTCCCTGCTGTGTCCAACCAACAGGGTGACAACAAGAAAATGGAAGATGCCAAGAGTTATTTGACTCTTCCTTGCACCAAAACAGAGATGGAGGAGAAGGAGGCTCCCTCAGGGAAAAACCTGCACGCTCTGGCCAACTTCACCCCCACGAAGGACAGCACAAAGGACAGCTTCCAGATTGCCACTGTCATCTGCTCCACCAAACTCACCCAGAATGGTAGGGCTTGTGCTGGGGCTCTGAAATGCAGGGGGCATTTTCTTCAGACAGCTTTTTGTGTGTGGGCAGAGAGCTTCAGCTTTCATTTTGCTGCTCATGTGTCAGTGGCAGCCCTGTCCCATCAAGCTGCCAGAACAAGCTCCCAGAATGTTTGTGCAGCCCCTAGAAACCCTTTCACACAAATATTTGATCCACACTGCCAGTGTTAAACCCAGCAAGTTTGTTGGCACGTGTGGAAATGTCACCTGTCAGTAACAGTGTCTGTGTTTTATCAGAATTTTAAATATTTAAGGTTAATTGCCTTCTTCCCTCTGCCTGTTAAGAGAGCAGCAGTTAGGACTGAGCTCTCCAGGGTGATGATGTGCATTAACTCTGTGTGCTGCCAAAGGGGTCAAAATGAAGAGCAATATATGAATGAGTCCAGCCTGTGCTGGCAAATGATGGGAGACTTCCAGCAGCTCTGGAAGGCTCCTGTGCTGAGTCGTGCACTTCAATAAAATTCCTGGCTTGAGATACCTGCTCTTGAGTCCATAAAAAAACTGCAGAATGGTCTCCAAATGTGTTATCAGATGGCAGCCAGGTTTCCAGAGCTTTGCTGTTTTGCCAAGACAAAAGAAGCACCTCAAGGTAACATTCTGTACCTCAGGGTGACTGTTCTTTGTGCACTGACTCTAAAAATAGCCCCCAGCCTTGCTGTGGGCTGCTCTGCAGCCTTCAGTCAGCTGTAATTGCTGATTGCTGCTTTGTGTCCTTGCAGTTGACCTGCTGGGTTTGCTGAACTGGCGCTCCCACTCCCACAACATCGCCCACAACCTCAGGAAGCTCATGGAGGTGGAAGGAGGAGAAATTGTGAAGGTATTCCCAGGGATCTGAGCCTCCTTGGTGCAAACACTCTCGTGTGTCAGCCTGGTGTTGGACCCAAAATGTGTCTGGCTAGGCTGGGGGGGCAGGCCTGAGTGCTGAGGAATGGGAGAATCATCAAATAATGGAATGGTTTGGCTTGGAAGGCATCTTAAAATCAGCTTTTTCCACCCCCTGCCATGGGCAGGGACTCCTTCCACTGTCTCAGCTTGCTCCAGCCTGGCCTTGGACACTTGGACACCAGGGTTGGGGTAGCCACAGCTTCTCTGGGAACCTGTGTTCCACCTCTCATTAGAGGAATTCACCAGAATTACAGAAGTTGAATATTACAGGGATCAGGGAGAGAGCAGTGACTTTATTTTTCCCTTTATCCTTATGAAATAAGAGATACATCCAAAGCCTAACTTTTAATTTTCAACTCCTTTGTGAATGAGGAGGGGCTTGCTGTGAATCTGGGAGCAGAGACAGCCCAGAGATCTCTTAGAATACTGTGGGGAGTGGACCTGAAACGGGGAGAATTCCCACAGAAAACGGTCTGCTGAAGGATTTATGAGCAGGTCTTACCTGCAGAGAGGGGTCCCAGGAGTGAATGTGCTGGGATTTTGCAAGGTGATGGTTTTATGGAGCCCCTGAACATGAAGTTAATGTCTCACTGTGTCACTGCAGGCTGGGTGCAGTGTCCTGCCTCAGGACAGGATGGGCTGCTTTGGAGAGGTCAGGATTTTCATCCTGTGGGATGAAGAGGCAATAGAACAGCAAAGTGGGGCATTTAGAGCTGAGAAGAAAAGATCTTCCATACTGTAGAGATGATCATGAAAATCATGTGCATGAACACAGGGCTGGGATCCCTTTTTAGGTGTTTTCTCATGGACAGGTTTTACAGTTCACCCAGGCTGGAAGGGGAAGAATGATCCAACTCATGCTCCTGTGCAGGATGCCAGAAGCAGTTGCCTTTCCCCACCCTTTTACTGCTCCTTTTCCCCTCTAGTTTTTGCCAGACACCCTCGATGCCCTTTTCAACATCATGATGGAAATGTCAGAAAATGAAACCTATGATTTCCTGGTGTTTGATGCCCTGGTGAGTGAATCTTCTATGGGTTCAGAGTTTGTTTTCAGCCACATTTCCAGTCTGTTCCTGGTGATTCCAATGAGCAATTGGTATTTTGCTTTAGAAATAAATGCTATTTAAACACTTCTTAAGGCTTTTTCAGGAGCCAGGACTGAAATACATATCAGTTTTTTAGTAGGCACAGTGAAAAGAGTAATGAATTGCACACACACAGTGTTTGGTGACTGTTGTAACATGAATAACACTCTCTGTAGCTTTACTGCTGTTGATACAACAAAAACTATAACCCAGCAAAATAAATTAGAGACTGTTCTATTTGAGTTATGGTGTAGCTCTGTGCATCTGTTTCCTTCTGGATTTTTGACAGGTATTTATTATTTCTTTGATTGGAGACATCAAGTTCCAGCATTTCAACGCTGTGCTGGAGACTTACATTTACAAACACTTCAGTGCAACGCTGGCCTATGTGTGAGTATTGGTCCCAAGCCTCGGGTGTCACCCAGCAGTGTCACTGAGGGCTTTGGGGATGAGATCAGCTCTTGGTGATGTATTTGATTAGATCATTTTTGATGATGTTAATGTGATAAAGGCAGCAGAGAGCAGAGTTCCATCCCTTCTCTGCGTTCAGGAGAGAAAAAATCATTCTTATTGCTCTTTTTGCCCTCTAAAAAATTCTGTTGTGGGATTTTTTTCCTGTCAAAACAGACAGAAAAGACACTTCTATCACGGATCTTGGCTTTCCAGCCCCTTGATCAAGCACCCCTCAGCCAAAGGTCATCACCCTTGTGGTGACAGAGGTGAAAAGTTCAAACTGAGGCCAATAGGGAGGGCAAAACCAGAAACCAAACTGCTTTTCCTCTCTAAAAATCTCTTAGTTTTTGCTTGAATTTGCTGTCACCCTAAAGGAAACACAGTTTGAAGTCCCCTTCTCCTGGAATGCCTCCTTCCCTGCCCTGCCACACAGTCACTGCTTCCACATGGTTTCCTTTTCTCCTCCTGCCCCACTCGTGGGAATTCTCACAGGGATAAAGCCTCAGTCCCTTCCCCTGGGAATGGGGTTTGCATCTCCCTGGACAGCTCCTTTCAGGGCAAGGGAAAAGCAGAGAAGAGGGTGGAACCTGTAGACTTTTAGCCCCAGATTTCAGAAGGAAGTGGGCTGTGAGGAGGAGCTCTGTGGTGTTTGTGTGCCTGCAGTTCCTCCCTGGGGTAAGGAAGCTGGACTTGCACAGGAGCTGAGCCGAGCCTCTATTGGTTCCCCTTTTTGTTTTATTTCCAAAGGAAACTCACCAAAGTCCTGAACTGCTACGTGGGGAATGCTGAGGACTCCAGCAAGACAGAGCTGCTCTTTGCAGCCCTGAAAGCCCTGAAATACCTGTTCAGATTCATCGTGCAGTCCCGGGTCTTGTACCTGAGGTGGGTCCAGCCCTTCCATCCCTGGGCCTCCTCTGGGAAACCCACTGCAGTTCCTCCCAGTAGATAGCACTTTTTATTTTCACAAAGTAAAACGTGGAATTTCCTCCTCGTTTTCAGAAACTCTAAGAAACCAATACACAGATACTTAAATCATTAGGTAAGGTGGGATAAAATCAAAGTGCTTTAATTGCAGCTTCAAAAACATCTTTCCAGAGATTGACAGTGAGGGTTTGAAACCCTTTATTCACATCCATTCTGGATTTTTTTCCCTGTTTAATACTTGGAACCCAAGCAGAATTTGTTGCAGTGGCAGCCTAAAAAGTGCAGATTTCCCCCTATAAGAGATTCCAGCAGGAAATGACTGCAAAATCTCCCAATTCCATTTTTACCTCCATGTGTTTGTAGAAGAAGATGGCATTAAGATATTGTTCCACAGGATGAAATCCTGTTTCAGCTGCTGGGTTTCTGTGTGTAACTGGCCCTGTTCTTTGCAGTGTTTATGGGAAAAGTGAGGATGGGAATGAATTCAATGATGCAATTCGCCAGCTCTTCCTCTCCTTCAATGTCCTCATGGACCGGCCCCTGGAGGAGGCTGTCAAGATCAAGGTGAGCATAATTTCCAGGGAAAAGTCAAAATCTTTAATTAGATCAACTGGTGTGGTTGGGAAGGGGCTGGGCCAGAAAAAGGAATGAGAGAATTATCCATGAATCCGTTCTCCTGCACCTTTCCCACTCTGCACTGCAGATCTGGGGTGGCTGGAGGCTCTTTGGATGCATAAATTTGATTTTAAACCAGTTCTTTTTAGTTGTCCCCATATTTGCTTTTGACAAAAACTGGATTTCCCACCGTGCGATTTTCCATGCGTTTCATGTCCTTGGCTTCTTTCTTCTTTCAGGGGGCAGCTTTAAAGTATTTGCCAAGCATCATAAATGATGTCAAACTGGTGTTTGACCCCGTTGAGCTCAGGTAACTGTATTAAGTTTGTTTGTCCTCTAAATCCAACTTATCTGGTGGGAAGAATTTTGGAAACTTGGCTAAAAACAGCCACTCTGGTTATGATCTGCTGGTGCAGGTCCTGTGCATGTACTCAAGGAGGTGCTTGCAGGGCTTTAAAGGAAGTCAGAGGAGTTCAAAGGATTCTCTGCATCCCAATTTTTCCTTCTGGGAGTGTCCAAGGCCAGGTTGGATGGGGCTTGGAGTGACCTGGGATAGTGGGAGGTGTCCCTGCCCATGGCAGGAGTGGAGCTGGGTGATTTTAGGGTCCCTTACTACCCAGATCATTCCAGGATTCTGGGATCCTTACAGGCACCTTGAGATTTTACTGAAAAGCAGAATCTGAGGGCAGTGAAGTGTTAAAATCTTGTGCCAGCTTGCACCAGTTCTTGGTGAATGCTCCTGAAAAATGTGGCAAAGGCTGAGCCTTGTCTGGGAAACCAAAAGTTGTGTTTATCCAGGAAATTCTCAGCCCTGTGGATTCCTGGTTGCGGTGCTCAGAGCTTTGCCCAGAGCTGCCCAGCCCTGTCTCCTTGTCCTGACACAAGTGATTTGCTGGGAAGCAGCAGACAGGCAGCAAATGTCCATGGAATTCAATTAAAGGGAATCTCGGGTTGGAGCGAGCCATCACTCCTGATGAAAGGGGCATCTGCAAGGGGGATGTGCCTTTGCTGCTGTGGATGTTCAGCTTTCACCAGAGGCTGCTGAGTCAGTTCAAAATGAGTCTTTGCAAACTCTTGCTTTCCCTGGGTGTGCCAGCCAGTGTGATTAACCTGTGTGGCACTGGAGGGCACAGAGCATTGCCTGTTTATAGGGTTTGGGATGTACCTGGCGTGTCCTGGAATAAAAGCTTCATTTCAAGAGATTTAAGCCTGCAGTTCCTAAACACAGGATTACTTCAAATCCTGTGCTAAGTTTCTTGAAAATCAGTCAGGGCTCTGTAGTAATTTGCCTGTTGGATGGAATCCCCAGA
This sequence comes from Peucedramus taeniatus, assembly GCA_013400575.1. Taxonomy (NCBI): domain Eukaryota; kingdom Metazoa; phylum Chordata; class Aves; order Passeriformes; family Fringillidae; genus Peucedramus; species Peucedramus taeniatus. Next base: position 21,679 of record WBNO01005469.1, on the reverse strand, counting down.
GAAGCTGTGGCTTCCCATCCCTCAAAGTGTCCAAGGCCAGGTTGGAGCATCCTGGGGCAGTGGGAGGTGTCCCTGCCGTGGCAGGGGGTGCAGTTGGTGAGCTTTGAGTTCCCTTCCAGCCCAGCCCATTCTGGGGTGCTGTGCCTCCATATGGGGCCCAGGTGCAGGGCAGTGTCTGTGCAGGGTGGATGGGCTGATGCTGGCTGGGAATGCTGACCCTCTGCCCCCTCTGGGTCACACAGTGTCCTCTTCAGCAAGTTCATCCAGAGCATCCCTGACAACCAGCTGGTCCGGCAGAAGCTGAACTGCCTGACCAAGATCGTGGAGAGTGACCTGTTCAAGCAGGCTGGTGAGTGGCACTTGGAAGGCTCTGGGTTCTACCAGGGGCCACACACCCTTCACAACGAGTTCCCCCATCAGTCATCAGGGGCAATCCACCATTAAATCCAACTCTAGGAACATTCCTTGCCATGGAAGAACTGAAAGGGTTTTTTTGCTGTTCAGTCTTTATACAATGCCCAGTACATGGGATCCTGATCCAGGGTGGTGATGTGCAAGGAGGGAGAAGCTGAGTGTGCTGTTTGATGGATTATACAGAATTTATAAGTGAAAGGGTGTGGTTAGATGGGATATTGGGAAGAAATTCCTCCCTGTGAGGGTGGGGAGGGGCTGGGATGGAATTCCCAGAACAGCTGTGGCTGCCCCTGGATCCCTGGCAGTGCCCAAGCCCAGGCTGGAGCACCCTGGGACAGTGGGAGGTGTCCCTGCCATGGCAGGGGTGGGATGAGATGATCCTTTGGTCCCTTCAGCCCAACCCATTCTGGGATTCCATTATTCAAATTACAGATCATTTATGACTCTCTCCAGTCTGTTTGTTGTAACTGCAGTGGCTTTAAGCAGGTCCTGGTGTCCCAGATGGAGTCAGGACACTCCTGGGAGGTGCCCATCCCCAGGGCATGCTGAGGCTCTGCTCTGTCCCTGTGTCCCTTTGCAGAGTGCAGAGATGCCCTCCTGCCCCTGCTCATCGATCAGCTGAGTGGGCAGCTGGATGACAACTCCAGCAAGCCCGACCACGAGGCCAGCTCCCAGCTCCTGAGCAGTGTCCTGGAGGTCCTGGACCGCAAAGACGTGGTGAGCACGAGCTCTCAGGGCTGCCAGTTCAGCCCAGCTCTTCTTTTGAGAAGTTACAGTAAAGAAACATCCTCAGCTTATGCTTTAATGAGTCAGAATTGTGATATTTATAGAAATTGTTATTTGGAGGGGCTCTGTCTGAAAAGGAGTCAGGAAAGGTTGAATTAGTTGTTATCACTACTAGAAGCATTTGCTTCCCTTTCTAGGGACCAAAATGTCATTTCAGCTGCTTTGGAGGCTTGATCAGTAGTTTGGAGCAAGTCAAAGAAGTTTTAGATGGTGTAAAAATGAGGAGCTTGCTCATTCTCTCTGTTATGGAATAGGGACAACAATCACTGTTCAGCCAGAAAAATGCACTTCCGATCCTTTCCATGGGAATTGTTCTGAGTGAATTGTTGTGGCTGTGAACAGAGTGGTTTGAGCTGTTCAGAGAAGAGATGTCAAGGCCCAGGATGAGCTGATGGAGCTGGGACAGATCCCTTAAGGGAATTCTCCACCAAGTGAATCCCATTGTTTGAATCGATCGCTCGTGCGCTTAAATCTCCTTTTTCTGCTTCCCCTAATGACAATTAAGCACTGCTGGGGCAGTCCTCCCACACAGGGAGCTGCCCCTGGAAGGCTGTGCCTGAGGAGTGGTCTCCAATGTCCCTTGCTGGCTGTCCCCAGGGTCCCACTGCTCTGCACATCCAGCTGATGATGGAGCGGCTGCTGCGCCGGATCAACCGCACGGTGATCGGGATGAGCCGCCAGTCCCCACACATCGTGAGAGCCTTCCCCTGCCTACTTCCCCTGCACCTTTAACAGGGGGGTTCCTGCCCCTGGGAGCCCTTCTCTGCTTCCCCTGCACCTTTAACAGGGGGGTTCCTGCCCCTGGGAGCCTTTCTCTGCTTCCCCTGCACCTTTAACAGGGGGGTTCATTCCCCTGAGAGCCTTTCTCTGCTTCCCCTGCACTCTGAGGGGGGTTCCTGCCCCTGGGAGCCCTTCTCTGCTTCCCCTGCACTCTGAGAGGGGTTCCTGACACTGGGAGCCCTGTCCTGCTTCCCTGCACTCTGACAGGGGGGTTCATTCCCCTGAGAGCCCTTCTCTGCTTCCCCTGAACCTCTGACAGGGGGGTTCATTCCCCTGGGAGCCCTGCCCTGTCCCCTCCTTCCCCAGCACTCCCTGATGGGGTTCATTCCCCTGGGAGCCCTTCTCTGCCCTGCCCTGATTCCCCAGCACCTCTGACAGGGGGGTTCATTCCCCTGGGAGCTCTCAGAGGGCACCAGTGCCTGATGCACTCACCTCTCCCTGCCCTGCAGGGCTTCTGTGCCACCCAGCCTGGCTCCTGGTGTTTTTCTGAAGATTAGGATTCAGGTTATCCCACTCCAGCTTGAGCTGAGTCACCGGTAGTGATTTCATTTCCTTTTGGCCCCTGTGCACAGAATTCTGTTTCACTGCAGTGCCTGACACAGGATCTGTGCTGCATTTTGTCACCTGGGCTCCATAGGATGAAATGCTGAGGGATGAGACCCTTCAGGGGCATTTTTGACCCCTTTGTGGCAGCTGGGGTGTTTTAATTCACCCTGGATTTCGTGTACAGAAGGATGGGAAAGCCAGAGCAGGGGATTTACCTGATTTTTGATAAGTCTGGGGTCACTTTAATGTGCCACCCATGAGAATTGCAGCTGGCCCTGCTAAATCTGAAAATCAGAGTCAGCTTGGAAAAGACTTTTAAGATCTGATGGAGAGGATCAATATATATAAAATAAAATTCTGTGTTTGGAGGCTATGTCTGTCTTGTGATCCATGGGGAGAAAGAAAGCAATACCCAGATTTCAAGATTGAATTTTAAGAATTTTTGACTGGGTTAGAGGGCCAGACAGTCTCAGGTTGATGTCAGGACACAGATAAGGAGGGTTCTGATCAGTGATATTTGATCAGATCACACTGATGCCACACTTAGCAGTCACAGTGCTTAACCCAGGAGAATAACCCAGCATTTTGTGGTTTTCCATTCCAGGGTATTTTCGTGGCCTGCATGACAGCCATCCTGAGGCAGATGGATGATTTCCATTACAGCCATTACATCAACACTTTCAAAACCAGTCAGGACATCATTGTAAGTCAGCCTGGCTGGGGAATGACCTCAGCCCACCCAGCATCACCACACTCTGCTCTGCAGGGTCATTTCTGTGCTGAGTTTGGGCTGATCCAACCCTCAGCAGAGGCTCCTGGTGCCACAATTTCTGGGAATTTATTCCTTGCTGGGCATTGGGGAGGGGGGGGGTTGCTGACTCAGCAGAGCCCAAGAGCAGCATTTGTGGCATTGAGGAAAAACATTTTTAATGGGTAAAAAATGCTTGATTTGAGTCAGGAACCAGAAAAGGAGATGAAGATGGAAAGGAAAACTATTTCCCCTTGTCTGGCTCTCACGTTGTGCCCCTGTTCTCTTTATCTAATTCTTTCTCCTCCTCTGAAGTTTAATTAAATGCTTGAATCTTGCTTTAGTGGGAGCAGTGCAGAAAGTTCTCAAAATATTAAAAATTCACATCCCCAAAAGCTTTGGGTGTGAAACAAGGTGAAATATTACATTTCTGAGGGGTTTTTCTGTTCAAAATCAGCAGATTTCCCCCCAAACTCCCCCAAACTAGTATTTTAGCGAGACTGGTGCACAACACAAGAACTGATGGAGCTTTTTTGTCCCTGTATTCCTTATTTTGCAATTGGGAAGTGGCTGTTTATTGAAATACCAGCTGGGGAAGGAATGGTTTATTGGAATACCAGCCTGGAGTTGTGTTCCTCCTGTACCAAAACCCACCCGAGGGTTTGGAATTCAGTTTGGGGAGCCAAGGTGATCCTTTTTTCGCTGTGCAGTTGGGATTACAGAATTTCACAGAAAATCTCTTGCAAAGTCAGCTGTTGAGCCAGCGTGGAGCAGCAGAGCCATCTACAGGTCACTCATACTTCACGTGGGTTTAGGACTGGTTTTATCTTACCCAAATTATTTGTTGGGCAGAAAGGAAGGAAAAAAAGCCAAAATCAGGCAGATTCAGGAATTCTGGAAGTGTTCATCCACTGTGAGAAGATCACAAGATGTGAGAAGATCATCAAATGAGAAGATTTTCAGGACTATTATGGAAAATAATAATTTCTAATCTGATTTTTATACACCTTTAAATCTACAGGAGCAACCCTGCCTCTGCAGTGGTGTGGTAGTTTTTAATACCAACAGAAAATTTTGTTTTACTGCAATAACTGCTTTTATTTTTGTTGTTCTTTATTTGGTTGGTTGGTGCTGCTATTTCCATCTCTGGCTTGGCATCATTGCCTGGTTAGTTGAGCACTTTCAGGAGTTAATTCATGTCTTCAAGGTGCCCGTGTCAAGTCCAGCCCTCTCATCAGGCTCTGATTTAATAATGCCAAAAGGATTTTTACTGAGGCAGCACCAAGTGCTCCATTTTTCCATCAATATCTTGCCAATTCCTCAGACCAAACTGTTCAGCTCAACAGATTTTTTGCTGGTGATCGTTTCAAGGGGATGGCTCCTCCTGTGACCTTCTTTGTGTCCCTCTCCTATTTGAATATTAATGTGCTGCTGCAGAGAACAGAATCGATTTAAGAGCTCAGAGTGGCTTTTGTATCTGCAGGGACCACAAGGAGGAGATCAATATTCCTGATAGTCCCTTCTTTTGCTCATCTCTGTTAATTTTATTTTATTTTTTTCTCTCATTCTGCAATTCAACCAAGTTTGAAGTCTTGTTTGAGGGGTGTTTGTGCAAAAAGTGTCTTTTCTATAATAATGTAGAATAATTCTAAATCACATCTCTGATGTTATATTCACTGCCTCTCCTTAGCTGTCCCTAAACTGGACCAGGAAAGATTTAACTAATTAGTGAGTGAAAATACATTGTATTTCAGGCTTTCTGGACCATTCTGTTGTGTTGCCACCACTCAGAGGTTTGGGAACAAGCCCTGCAATATTGGTTTTGCTCTCTGATCCAGCTCGTGCACAGGACTCCCTCCAGCACAGCTTAATGCAGAACAGCAAAGACAGATACAATTAAACAGACCAACATTCTGTGCAATTGTTTCTCCTTGTGCAACTGGATGGATCAGATGTCAGGAATAATTTCATTACTGGGCCTGCCCACAGAAAGAGAGACCCCTCCTTAACAGGGCAGGGCATTGATTGCCAATCAGCATGGTCGTTAATTAATCAATGCAATCCCAAACATTTGCATTTCATGAGGACACAGCATCATCTCCCTGTAATTCCACAGACACAAAACCACCTCGTGCAACCTGATGGGCTTTATTTTTCCAACAGGACTTCCTGATGGAAACATTCATCATGTTCAAGGATCTGATTGGGAAGAACGTGTACGCAGCTGACTGGATGGTCATGAACATGATGCAGAGCAGGTACAGGGTTAAGTCTGGGTTAAGTCTGGCTTTGGAGCCCCCCTGGACCTGATAGGAGGGTGACTCGCACAAGGCAGTTTATTTTCTTCAACCACTTCAGGCTGGTTTAAGTCAGATTTCAGCCAGTTTTAGTTCCTGTGTGTTTCCACTGGTGGAACTGGAAATCTCTGTCCTGCCCAGAAGAACGCAATCGAACCCTGGGGTCTTCTTTACAGCTTAAACCAGAGAAGCCTTTTTGGTCTCAGTTCTGGGGGAATCACATGGGAAACCTAAAGCCAGAACTGGACAATGCTTAACCACTCTTCCAGAGAGGAAATCTTCCTTGATGTACAACCTGAACCTCCCCTCCTTGAGGCGGTTATACCAAGGGTTAACTTTCCCTGACTTACAGGAATTCCTGCCTTTTTTGGGAGCATCTGTTGCTGTCTCCTGAGCTTACACATGGGAGCTGTAAACCCAGAGCTGCAATGTCATGGATTTTGTTTGCAGAATCACCTTTATTTGATGTTTTTATCTCTTTAGGGTTTTCCTCCGGGCAGTGAACCAATTCACCTCCGTCCTCAACCGCTTCTTCCTGGATCAAACTAGTTTTGAACTCCAGGTAATTGTCCTGTTTTTTCTGGATTTTGTATGGATCCCAGACCTGACAGAACAGCTAAATCCCATAGTTAGCAGGCTGTAGCTCACTGTGGTTCCCCTCCTCATGGAGGGAGCTCTGCATTTGAGGCTGGGCAGTTGTTTTTGTGCCTGTTGTTGCTTTTCCTTTTTATCCTCCCATTTTAATCTCCTTTCTCTCCCCCAGCTCTGGAATAACTATTTCCACTTGGCAGTGGCCTTCCTCACTCACGAGTCCCTCCAACTGGAGACCTTCTCCCAGGCCAAACGCACCAAAATCATCAAGAAAATTGTTCCCATTTCAGGCCCTTTTCTGCTGTCAGGAGGCTCCATTTGGGCTGTTCCAGACACCCCCACACAGCCCCAGGGTGGGAGGAGTGCAGTGGAAATGCTGATTAAGGCAGTGTGATAAAGGGGTGACCAGGACAAGGTGTCAGGGCTGTAAATGAGGGCTGTTTGAAGTTTGGTCAGGCAGATCTTGAACTCTTCTAGCACCTTGCCAGGAGTCTCTCCACTGGAAGGTCTGTAATGGAAAGGTTGTCACGATTCCCAAAGTTCCCTTATGCAATTCCTCAGCCTTTATGGAAGGTAGGTCAGAGGAATCCTAAAAGCCCTCCAGCTTTTTAGTCCCCCACCTTTTACTTTTCTTCTTTTCAGAGCCATTCATAGCTCCAAACCAGCAATTTTTAGTCACTGAGCAGCTTTTACCTCTTCATTTCCTTGGAATCAGGTGCCTGGATATCTCTGAGCATCTTGACACAGACTTTGGTTATGATTTGTCCCCTTTTTTCTGCAGAAGTGGCTTGAAGAAGTCTGATAATGAAATATTTTGACATTGCCTTGATGTCAGAGGTTAAAGCTTTGGTAAAAAACACCCAAACCCAACCAGAGTGGGGTGGAATTGCAGGATTGCAGGAAGCAGAAGGGCTGCAGCTTTCAGGAAATCTGAATTCCAGGCAATTCTGCTCTCAGCAATCTGCAGAGCCCTGTCAGAGTGAGCTGTGGCCATTTGTGGCTTTGCCATTCACTTCTTCAGCAGCATTCCAAGGATCATTTCAGTGCTTGGGCCTTTCTCATCTCTTCCTTTTAATACTTGTTCTAGGTATGGGGACATGAGGAAAGAAATTGGCTTCAAAATCAGGGATATGTGGTATAATCTGGGTGAGTTCCAGCTAAAGAATTATCTTTATTCCAGCTCTCAAACTGGCTTTCAAATCCTTTATTTCCTTATAAAAGCTGCATGTGTTTAATGTGGGAAAATGGACTTTTAGTTCAGCTGTTTCAGCACACAAAAACCTCTTTTTTTCTGTGAATGACTTGGAAAAGCTGATTTTCTCCTCATATCAGCTGCTGAGATAATTTCTTAGATTCCCTCCAAGGATGTTCTGCCATGTAAAGGATGAGTGGGATTTTTCAGAGAGCTTTTTCTTGTGATTTACAATTCAGCTCAATTATTTCCTTGGGCTGTTCCTGAATTTTGGAGCTGTAACCTGTTAATTCTTCCTCAAGTACCATCCACATAAAATCCACATTCTGAGCAGAGTGTTTGTTGTGTGGATAATGTGCTTAAACATTGGGAAATCCAAATCCTGCCACTGCATGCATTTGACTTTAAATTCCTTGCAGGTCCCCACAAAATAAAATTCATCCCAGCAATGGTGGGGCCAATCCTGGAGGTGACCCTGGTCCCAGAGCCTGAGCTGAGGAAAGCAACAATTCCCATTTTTTTTGACATGATGCAGTGTGAGTTCAACTTCAGTGGGAACGGGAACTTCCACATGGTAAGGGATGCCATATATAACCAGTAGATATAATAATACAGTGTATATAGATACTAAATACAATATAATATGAAATATATCATGCAATATGTGAAAAGATGTGATATTTTAATATGTTATATATCCAGTATTATATATAATGTACATTCATGATATATGACTGTAAAATAATATGTGTATAAAATAATATCTGTATAAATGCACTACAATACATGTATTTGCAATATACACACAATACTGGTATCTTCACTACAAATGTTCCACACTGTCCATAGGGCAAAAGAAAAATAGAATATTTAAACAAAACCAAACCAAAACCAACCAAACCAAAAAACAACAACAACAAAAATCCCACCCAAAATTGTGCCAAACCCCTTGGGAAGTCACTGTGGCTTGTAGGATTCAGGACTTTCAGTTCTGTTCTGACTGAGCCTTCCCAAGGCTTTGATAATCCCTGAATTCCCCTTTTTTCACCCTTCCTTGTGTTTGCAGAGGTGTCAGTGCTCACCTCTAAACTGGGAAGCAGTTTGGAGACCCTCAGGGGGTGTGAAATGTAATTTTAGCTATTTACCTTTACAGTAACAACATAACCCCCCACAACAGCCTTTTGGCTGTAAGTGACTGCAGGAAACTGCTGGGCACTCAGATGGAAGGGTCACAGGGTTGTTTAATTACACCAGAGCTTTGTGGGGTGGGAGAGGGAGGATTTGCATTTCCTTGCTCCAGTCTTTGGGGTTTTTATCCTTTTATCCTGTCTCAGCACTGAGAGCAGCCTGCCCTTGGCCTGCAGAGCAGTGTGTGCTGGTGGGGAGGCTCAGGAGCCCCCCAGGCTGGTTCTGGCTGTTCCTGCCCCTGAGAGCTGCTCCCTCTGTGACTGGGGGGGTTTTGCCTTTCCAGTTTGAAAACGAGCTGATCACCCGGCTGGACCAGGAGGTGGAAGGGGGCCGAGGGGATGAGCAGTACAAGGTCCTGCTGGAGAAACTGTGAGTTTTATAAAGCTCCTGGAGGCTCATTTTATTTGTTTTATGTCATATATATTGTTTATATACTGTATATTTTTATATTATTTTATATTATATATATATTATTTTATATTGTATATTTTAATATGTATTATTTACATATTATTTTTAATGTTATTTATGTGGTATATATTATTTATATATTATATATTTTTCACACTTTATTGGGCTGCTTTTCTAATGCAAAAAGCTCTAATTCATTAATTAATCCAGTCAGCAGGAAGCTGGTGCAGCTGCAGTGATCTTAGTGCTGTGCAGGTGTTCTGGGGCTGATTGCCCAAAAATGAAGAGTTTATTCTGTACTTTTAACTGCCCCAAACTGGAGATGGAATTCAGAGTCAGCTGCCAAACTGGGGAGGGGGCTGCAAGCAGAAGAGCAGGCTTGTGGCCACAGCTCTCTTCACAGGGAGCAGCAGGAACAACCTTCCCAGGACTTTTCCTGGGGAAGGCAGTGAGAAAGCTCAGAGGAGAAGAGAGCACAATTCTTATCTCTACTCGCTGCTCCTGCTGTTTGGCACATGTGGAATGTGTTATGGAGATTGTTCACCCAAAGGGATTTGTGAACTGGACACTGGTGAAGGTTGTTTGGATTGATTGGCCAGTTGGGAAAAAGCTGTGTCAGGATTGTCTGGAAACAGTCACAGGTTTTCTTTAGTGTAGTCTCTTTTGGTGTAGCATGATACAGTATAGTAATAGTGTAATAAAGCTTAATACAGCAATCGTTCAGCATTCTGAATCGTGGACTCAAAGCACATTATTCCCCAGCTGGGAGATGCCTCTCTACAATACAGGCTCAAAGTTAAAGCAAAATTGGAGCTTTTAGCAACAAAAACTCATTTTTTTGACCAACAAGGGCTGTCCTGCCCTGCCTGAGTTGGGTGTCTCAGGTGTGTGTGTCCAGCACTGAGTGTCCATCCAGGGAAGCACTGGAGTTTTTGGGTAATTCACACAGAAATCCCATTTAGCCTCTGCTGGCAGGCACAGCTGAGGCTCCCCTGTGTCCCTGCAGGCTGCTGGAGCACTGCAGGAAGCACAAGTACCTGTCAGCCCCGGGAGAGGTGTTTGCCCTGCTGGTCAGCAGCCTCCTGGAGAACCTGCTGGACTACAGGACCATCATGCACGACGAGAGCAAGGAGAACCGCATGAGCTGCACCGTCAACGTGCTGGTACAGCTGGGGACACCTTCCCTGGGCAGGGGGACACCTTCACTGGGCTGGGAACATCTCACCAGGCTGGGGACACCTTCCTTGGGCTGGGGACTCCTTCCCTGGGCTGGGAACATCTCACCAGGCTGGGGACACCTTCCCTGGGCAGGGGACACCTTCCCTGGGCAGGGGGACACCTTCACTGGCCTGAGGACATCTCACCAGGCTGGGGATGCCTTCCCTGGGCAGGGGGACACCCTCCCTGGGCTGGGGACACCCTCCCGGGCCTGGGGACGCCTTCCCTGGGCAGGGGATACCTTCTCTGGCCTGGGGACACCTCACCCAGGCTTTGGGCACCTCCCCTGGGCTTTTTTTTTTTTTTCCCCTTGGAGTTATTTTTGATCTAGGGGAGGATTTTAATGACTTCCTCATGCCATTTTTGGTTAATGATGTGCCCAAGTCAGGCTCTGGAACTGTAGTCACAGAGAGATGGACAGTCCAGAATCAAGTCCCTGCCTGATCCTCCCAGTCTGGAACCCTGGAGCACAGGCAGAGAAGATGCCTGGCTGATGGTTGGGATCCCTGTTCCCCTGCAAAGAGCCTGTATAATTTTAGACAAGTGGTTTCTCTGATTTGTCCCTTTTTTGGAGGTGCTGGTGCCCCCCCAGTATGAAGGGATGGCCCCAGGGATGGATCCACCCGAGCAGCCAAAATGACAGCAAATATCCCTGAAATGCCTGAAACTGCTGCTCGGGTTGCTTGTCTAGAGGTGATTCTGCAAATCTGTGGTGCTCTACATTGCCAATGTTTGACTTTTTCTGTTGTTGGCAGAATTTTTACAAGGAGAAGAAGCGAGAGGACATTTACATCAGGTAGGCCGTGGCCTTGAGCCTGAAAAAAGCCTTTGTTCCCTTGGAGCTCCCCTGGATAGAGGAGTCCTTCACACCAAGGAATTGCTTGTGCTTTGCTCAGGTATCTGTACAAACTCAGGGACCTGCACACAGACTGTGAGAACTTCACAGAGGCTGCCTACACCCTGCTCCTGCATGCTGAGCTGCTCCAGGTACCCCAGGGTTTGGGATTTAATGAGGCACAAACAGCTCAGGATAACCAAAGCACATTTTTTTTTTCTGTTTTTAATGGGACTTTGAATCTTGTAGGTACCAGTGGTCATTGAGGGGCTTCACAATCTTGCAGATTCCACAGCAAAATAATTATAACTATGAGATATATATATAAAATTATATATATATATATATATAATGATATAATTAGATATAAATAATGATATATGATATACATATATAATAATTGTATATTATAAATTATATAAAATAAGTTATATAATTATATAATAATGGTAAAAGAAAAATCATTGTTAGCATCAGTTTGTTGCATCCTCCTGCTGCAGTGAGCTGGGAGAGAATGTCTCAGGTTTATATCCCTGCCAAACTTCCTTTGCCTCAATGAAGGATTTTATTTTGAGTCACCCTGTAAGGGTTTATCTGGAAGTGTTCCAGTTGTTCTCCCTTTGCCTTTTCCCTGTCCCAGTGGTCAGAGAAGCCCTGTGTCCCTCACCTGCTGCAGAGGGACTCCTACTGTGTGGACTCCCAGCAGGAGCTCAAGGAGAAACTCTACCAGGAGATCATCTCCTTCTTCGACAGGGGCAAGGTGAGTGTCTCACCCTGTTCCTGCAGCAAATCCTGCCTTGTCAACTTCACTTTGGTTTGGATTTAGGATTTCCTTACTGGTAAATTCTTGGCTCTGTGGTTGTGGCAGGCTGGGGTTGGTTAAGTGTAGTCCTCACATTTCACTGGACATAATTCCTTCACTCAGGATTTTATCCTGAGAAGAAGAAAAAGGCAGAGAGGCCCCAGAGATGGGAAAAACAGTCCTTATCTCATTGGCTTCTCCTGTGTTTTGCTCATGTGGAATGTGTTAGGAATTGTTTACCTGAAGTGCTGAGCCTGATTGGGCTCTGGTGTGAGTTGTTTTCAGTCACTGACCAATGGTCACAGGAGCTGTGTCAGGACTCTGGAAAGAGTCATGAGTTTCATTATTATCTGTTTAGCCTTCTGTAAGTATCCTTCTCTATTCTTTAGTATAGTTTAGTATAGTTTTCTTTAACATAAAATAGTGTTATAAAATAATAAAATAGCCTTCTGATCACATGGAGTCAGAGCATCATTCTCCCTGCCACGAAGGGCCAAGACTTCTTACCACAGTTAAGAGGGTAAGAGCAGACGTGGTTCCACACCAGGCTGGGTTTCTGACAGGGATCCAAACACTGCCATCAGCAGGGCCTGTGTTTGTCTGGACACATTTAAATCCTGTTTCTGTGTTGCCAGTGAGTGTCTGCAGAGTGGAGCTGTTCAGGGTTCTGGGCAGGTGGGAACAGGGCAGGTGTTTTCCTTCCTTCCCTGGGAGTGGCTCCTCTCAGGGTTTTGGGCTTGCAGGGGGAGAGGCTTCCCTGGCTGCACTGACCCTGGGAGCTGCACCTTGGACCAGGGCTGAAGGGCTTTAAGGGAAATAAGGGAAATTCAGATGGGATCTTGGGAAAGATTTCCTTCCTGTGAGGGGCTGGGATGGAATTCCCACAGGAGCTGTGGCTGTCCCTGGATCCCTGGAAGTGTCCAAGGCCAGGCTGGAGCACCCTGGGACAGCGGGAGGTGTCCCTGCCATGGCAGGGGGTGGCACTGGGCTTTGAGGCCCCTTTCCACTAAATTCCATGGTGAGACAAACCCAAGGAACCCCTGTCCAAGTGCTGCTGGAGGAGGAGACCACCTGGGCTTCTCTCTCTGCTGTTCAGACCTGTCCTTCCTCCTCACAGTGCCTCAGTTTGTCCTGTCAGCATCTCAGTGGAGACCTGGCTTTGTAAATCACTCTCAGATCTCCAAATCACAAGATCTGTATGACTGTAATAATCCCTGCCAAAAAAAAAATGCACAGCAGGATCTGAGGGAAACCTGGCAGAGCATGAAAGTAGTGCCTGAATTAAAATCAGCTGCAGATTTGTTTACCTGTCTGTGCTAATGAAGGCTTTTCACTGAGCTTTCATGTTGCTTGTGCTCTTCTTCCCCCTCCTGCCTGTCCTCACCCTCTGTGGAGATGTGGGAAAAAGCCATTCAGCTGAGCAAGGAGCTGGCTGACATGTATGAAAACAAGATCTTTGACTACGAGGGACTTGGTAATCTCCTGGTAAGGCTTTTTTCCTCCATATCCAGCAGGCTGCTGACTGCTTAAATTAATACTGTTCAAGCAGGATAAGCCTAAAATAAATTTATGTTAAGGACAAACAAACCAACTTAACCCCATGGCTTTGTTAAGGTTAGTAGTAGAATAAATATTTTCATAGTGTCTTTTCACCTCCTAATTAGCATGATAATACCATGTGCAGATGTTTAGAATTCTTGATCTTAACCAGATGAAGTAACAACCAGGGTGTATTTTCAGGCTCCATAAATCTCATCACCTTGTTATTTCTGTGGTGAAAGTGTGGGGCATGAGCACAGAGCTAGAGAATCCTCTTGGCTCTGAATTCTGCTTTTTAGTGGTTGAGGATGGAACCAGATGGTCTTTATGTTCTTTCATAGCAGACTCATCTGCCCAGTTTTATTTCTGCCAGTTCTCTGACATTTGTCACCATTTGTGTCTGCTCCCCATCAGAATATATTTGTATTTCATTTGTTTTCCCACAGTGCAGGATTTCCAATATCCTTCTGGAATCCTAAAGCCATGGCATTGTTCTCATGTCTGCAGACCAGGAAATGAAGTTGGTTCTGGCCCAGACAAAGCAAATATTTAATCAAGTAAATGGATAAGGATGAGAGACTGCATCAAAAAGCAATTGTGAAGTGTGTTCTGAGGGCAGAGCTCAGAGATCAGGAGTTGTCCCTGGGAATGTCAGCTGGCAATGTCCTGGAGTGTTCCAAAGTGAAAGTGTGGTGTTGTTTTCTTTTCCAGAAAAAAAGAGCTACTTTTTATGAGAATATCATGAAGGCCATGAGACCTCAGCCCGAGTACTTTGCTGTTGGATACTATGGGCAGGGTTTTCCCTCTTTCCTGAGGGTAAGGATCCTTCCTCACTCCACTTCTCCAGTGCTGGAGACCCTCAAAGTCACAGCTTTTGCAGAGCTTCCAAGAAAATTCGGTGGCAAGCTCCTTTTCCTTTCAGGGGCACTGACAGATTAAAGTCCCAGGAGTGTTTCAGAGCATTTCAGTGTCTAAAAAGAGACAAGTCAGAGATGAAATTTTGTGTGTTACCAGCTCAAGGGGAGTCTGGGTGTTACAATAGGTTTTTTAGATGATTGGTAAATTCTTCTATGGATTTAAGCATAATTTACCTTTTGTATTTGTGCTCCCTCTGAAATGTGATTGTTGCTGTTAGAAAATGTTCAGCCTGTGAAGAATTTATCCCATTGCTTTTCAGCCTCAATCAACCAAATTTTCAGGACAGGGATAACTTCAGTGATCAAGGGGAGTTTGTCCCACACAGAAGAATTTAAGTGCAAAGGTGCTTCTTGCTCCAGCTGCTGAGCACTGCTGGATCTGTGGGGAGGACAGGAATGACTCAGATCCAGGGTCAGCAAGGCTGAAAATATTCCTGCTATTTGAAATTCAGGGCCATTTTACCTTCTCAGACTGGAGCTGTTTGAAGCTCTGGCCTTCAGTGGAAGCCAAGCTTAAACAAAGAGAAGAATGTTAAGTTAGAAGGAGATGTGCATGGAGGGCTTTCAGCTCCAGGCCATGTTTTGGAATCCATCCCTTCCTGAAACCACTGCCAGGTGGAAAAATCATTGGCCATGGTCTGGTGTTGGGTGTGTAGAACAGAACTGCCAGGGCTGGACATTGTGGGTGGTGGTGGTGAGGAATGGGACTGAGGTGGAATTCCCACCTCCTGTGCTGAGGGACATCCCTCAGGGAGCTCACACCAGGGCTGGCAGGCAGCAGGCACATCCCTGTGTGTAAGGATTTCTTGGCACATTTATTCTGTCTGCAAAGATCAGCTCCTGGCTCAGATTCCTGTGCTGGAGCCATGAGTTCTGGGAGTGCTGGGAGCTGGGAGCAGCCCAGTGACTCTGGACTGTGTTTGTGGGGACATCAGCACCTGTTTCAGGTGTCCCTGCTCATTGCAGGAGCCCTTGAAAAGCTCCTTTCCAATCCTCTTTGATGGTTCTCTGTGGAGCAATGGATTTTTTAGAACACTGAGGTTCCTCTTGCCAGGCCTGGCTGCCAGGAGTTGCTGTGCCCACATTCCAGCCCGTGTTCCTTCCCTCACTTCTGTCCAGCTGGGGGGGGTGGTTGGGAAGCTCTGTCCCACTGCTTTCTTTAATTTTAATTGCCTTTTTCTTCTCCTCCCCACAGAATAAGATTTTCATCTACCGTGGCAAAGAGTACGAGCGGAGGGAGGATTTCAACCTGAAGCTGCTGACCCAGTTCCCCAGTGCTGAGAAGATGACCAGCACAGCCCCTCCAGCAGAGGAGATCAAGGCTTCTCCCAAACAGTGTATCTTTTGGGTTTGGGGCATGTTGGCACACCCCAGAGCTCCCTGTACCCTACAGCCACGCAGCTGCTGAGCAGCAGCAATGAGAAGTGAGGGGATTATTGCTTCAGGGGGATGTGGAGGCAGGCACTGGGCATGGAAATGGGGCTATCCAGAGTTGTAGGGGTGGATTTAAAGGCTGTTTGAGGCTGTCAGAGTTAAACAAGTTGCTGTCAGGGTGAGGAACAGACTGCAGGGAGGATTTCCTGTGTTCTCACTCAGGTGGTGCTGACTGCTGTGGCCATGGTGGGACCCAGTTGGGTATTTCTGGGTGAAGGATGGGAAATGCAAGCTGTGAAAGTAGGATGAAAAGTGAAGGGTACTCCCTTCTTCCTTGCAGTCCATTAGCATTTATGAAGTGCTGGGGTTTGTGTGTTTTTTTCCCCCTGGAAGTCCTTTTGTAAGAAGTGTGAAGTGATTGTGTCACTAAAAAGTTGTTGGGTGCAGAGCTCTTTTTTTACAACTTTTTAATTCTTATTTTTCCCCCTTGCTGGTGGGACTCCAAGCTCCCCACCAGGCTTAAGATCCTCTGAATTGTGGGTGTGAGCCAGTGGAGATGCTCCAGATTGCTGCCAATGACTTCAGTCAGTGGCTCCTGGAGGATGCACGCCAGGAAAACCAAGTCCTGGGCTTCCAGCCTGTGCTCACCAGGCCAGGCTGAGGAATCTGAAGGTCCATTTTGGCCCTCAAACCCTGTGCACAAAGGCCCAGGCCAGGCAGTGATAGCAGATGCTTCCCATGCAATCCTCCTGCCAAGCACTGAATTCACATAGGAAATTAAAATCCATTCAAGATCAAACTTGGTATCAAAAATGCCTCTTCTGTTGCTGCTTTGTTTCAGCTGCTTCCTCTGCATCTGTCTGTGTTTGTTCTGATGTTTCTGGCTCGGGATGAAGCCGGGCTGCAGAGTTTGGATGCAGATCTGAACGTCCCCAAGGTTTGGGGGTGTTGGGTTCCGGGACTCTGGCACAGCCCCGGGATGAAGGGAGCAGCTGCAGGCCTTGGATCTGGGACAGGTTCTCCTGCACTCCCACAAGCACCTCCTGAGATGAGGAGTGCCCAGATCTCTGTTGTGTTAGGCAGGCCTTGCTGCTTCTGGGGCTGGTTTTACTTTCAGGCTCCTTTGACCTCCTTTGCCTCAGGCCCTTTATCTTTAGGCTGTTTTTTTGCTCTTTTATGACAAAATACCTCATTCTTCTTTTGGTAAGGATGTTCTGGGGCTACCAGGCAAGCTGTGCTGAGCCTCGGGGGTTCCCTGCACCCCAAAGCAGCCCAGTCCCCCCAGCTGAGCCCAGGGAGCTGTGCAGGGGCTCAGCAGGGCACCCAGCCCAAGCTAAGGAGCTCTCCTGGCACACAGCTCAGCAGCTGGGCTCAGAGCCTGATCTAACCTGGCTCTGTGCTTTTGGGCCCAGCTTTAAGTCAGGTTTGAAGAAAAATACTTAATGAGAGCACAGGGAGTTATGGAAAAGTCTGACAATGGAAACAGGAAGGGTTTATTTCTCCCTCTCCTGATTTCCCAAAAGGGTTCCTAGTTTTTCATCCTTAACCAGAGCTGCTCAGATGTGCAGTGCTTCACTGTGAAGCCTGTGATGAACCTGCCACCTAATTACAAAGATAAACCTGTTCCTGAACAGATCTTAAAGTAATTTATTTTTCTTTTCCCTCAACATTTTGTTTGTGTTTTCCCCACCAACTTGGGCACAAGGTGCTGTGCCTTTATGACTTGTGTAAATTCCTCCCCACAAACTGTGAGGAAACACTTGAACATTTGAGTGAGGAGGATGGAGGTGAGGAAAATCACCTTCTTACTCTGCTTCTTCCCAGCTACTACAGAGCCAACGAGGTGCAGCAGTTCACTCACTCCAGACCTGTCAGGAAAGGAGAGAAAGATCCAGACAACGAGTTTGCTGTGAGTCCTTTGCCTTTTGTTTGTTTTGTTAGTGGCATTTTGACCAAACTGTCACCTTTTCCCTCTCTTGTGGCCACAGAGGTTGGGAATTAAAATGCAGGAGACACAAAGGACATTGCAGTCTCCACCTGAAGGTGGGGGTGATGTCAAGGGGCTCCACAGCTGGAGTTTGAGCATTCAGCATCCATCAGAACCCACAGACATGGTGCTGAGTGAGCCCAGGCTCAGCAGAGCCCAGCGTGGGGCTCCATCCAGTGAGGGCAGCTGGGGGTGGCTCTGGAATTCTGCCAGTTTCTTCTGGAAGCCTCATTCCATGCAGGAGAGAGCTGAGTTGCAAAACCAGTATTTTCCTTACACCTCAGATCTCTTTTTTTTTTTCTTCTCTGAGCAGAACATGTGGATAGAAAGGACAACCTACACGACAGCTTATTCATTTCCAGGCATCCTCAAGTGGTTTGAGGTCAAACAGGTCACAACGGTGAGTTCTCCACAGGAACTGCTTCTCCTTCTCTCCAATTCCTCATGGAATAAAGCCTTGGAACACTTGGGAATGCCAGTCCTTCCCCTGTTGGATGTGGCACAGATAAAAACAAATTATTTCATTTCTTACTCAGTGGGGAGAAATAAATCACAGAACCATGGAATCCCTGAATGGTTTGGGTTGGGAGGAGATTAAAATCATCCAGTGCCACCCCCTGCCATGGGTAGGGACACCTCCCACTGTCCCAGGGGGCTCCAGCCTGGCCTTGGACACTTCCAGGGATCCAGGGGTAGCCACAGCTCCCTGGAAATTCCATCCCAGCCCCTCCCCCCCCTCCCAGGGAAGAACTTCTCCCTAAAAATTGCATGAAGGTTTGAAAGGTTCGTTCTGCGACTCTGAAGAAGATTCACTCTGTTTCTTCTCTCCCTCAGGAGGAGATCAGCCCCCTGGAGAATGCCATAGAAACCATGGAGCTCACCAATGAGAAGATCACCAACATTGTCCAGCAGCACACGTGGGACCGGAGCCTGCCCGTGCACCCCCTGTCCATGCTGCTCAACGGCATCGTGGACCCCGCTGTCATGGGGGGCTACACCAACTATGAGAAGGTCCATGGAGCCCCTCTGCAGGCCTGGGACAGCTGGGGGGGCTCACCTGCAGAGGGGAAGGCTCCAGGGAGAGCTCAGAGTCTCCTCCTGGGCCTGAAGGGGTTACAGGAGAGCTGGGGAGGGACTGGGGACAAGGATGGAGGGACAGGACACAGGGAATGGCTCCCACTGCCAGAGGGCAGGGATGGATGGGAGATTGGGAATTGGAAATTCCTGTCTGGGATGGAATTCCCAGAGGAGCTGTGGCTGTCCCTGGATCCCTGCCAGTGTCCAAGGCCAGGCTGGACATTGGGGCTTGGAGCACCCTGATCCCTGAAGTCCCTTCCAGCCCAGATCCCTGCAGGACTCTGTGGCCTGTGGCTGCTCCTGGAGCCCTGCATTGTTCAGGACCTGGCAGGACCTGGCAGGGCCAGTTCCATTTCCAGCTTCACAGACACAGCCCTGTCTGGGGCTCTGTGTGTGCAGGGCTCAGGCAGGAGGAGAAGGGCACAAAGGGCAGAGGTTGGCACTGACCCCAAGGTGGAAGTGCTCAGGTTTGGTGCTCTCAGGCCCAGGGCAGGATCCAGCTCTTCTGGGCCTCCTTTGCAGTGGGATAAGAACCTGCTCCTGCCTTGTGGGGCACAGAGGTCCTTGGGCAGCCCAGGTAACAGAGAAAAGCCAAAACCTGGCATTTCTCCCCTGTATTAATAGGGAATGAGAAGGCAAAAGAGGCTTTCTCTTGCCAGCAGCCTCTGTGTCTTTGGAGTCTTGTGACAGAGCAAATAATTCAGGAAAAAAGCAGCATTTCCTGTACAGGTTTACTCAGCTGACTTCACTTGAGCAGTGTAGGTTGTTCCTTTTGTGATGTTTAACTTAAGCTGTTGATTCCCTCCACCTAATGATGAAATGCCCAGCACAAAATGCACTTCTTGTTTCCACAAACTGGGTGGAATGTGGTAAAACACGTTTAATTCTCCTCAGCTGTGTCCCAGCCCCATGAAATGAGGTGCACACGTTAACTGGAGAGGGGCTGATTGTTCTGGGGTCCAACTGCTGATTCCAGAGGAGTTTGGATGCTTTGCCAGGGCTGGATTTGGCCCTGAATCCTCCCATTTTATGAATTAAGGTTGACATCAAGTTTAGGATTACAGAAATGGGAAAGCAGTTATAACTAGAAAACACAAAATCTCTGCAGCCACATCTGGAAATACTCATTTTTGGTTCATATTTTCCTATTTCAGCTGCAGATCAGTGCAGAACATTTGGCTTTTGTGGGCGGCTAAAACCTGAGTTTTAATTGTTTCATTGTAGCCAAAACCCAAAGTTGGGGTTTTTAACATCTTTCCTCTTGCAATAATTAAGCACTTTCAAGGAAAATCCTCTGGGACCAACCCAGCAGCCCTTTCCCAGGCTCACCTCCATCCTGTTCAGGATCAAACCCACAGCCCTATAAACTTGTACCACAGTCCACTTCTACAGAAGTAAAAAAAAATATATTCAGAGACTGAAATAGCTCAGAGACGCTAATGAAAAACTTATTAAGGGGTTTATCTAGGAAAAAAAAAATATTCTGAGCAGGAGTTGGGATCCATGTCAATGGGACACATCATGAGAATTGGCACAATTTTAAGTTTTCAGTCCAGGAAAGTGGATTTGTGTTTGTTCTAATTCAAACCAAGACCAGACTCTGGTGATTAAAGGTAAACCCAGGAGAAGTGGAGACTGAAGGTGCTTTGTTGAAGGAAGCTGGGAGCCCAAATCCCAGCATGGTCTTTATTTCTACTGAATCTTTGTAGCCAGCCCCCGGTGAAAACGAGGGATTTAAGGGCTGAAATAAGGAAATTGCAGCAGGAGCTGCTTTGCTCTCCTTGGGGCACAGACTGCTGAAAAATAAAGAGGCTTTTTGAAGTCAGAACTTGAGGTTTTGGGTCTGCCACTCACATTTAAGTAAGAAGTAGAAGTGATGGAACCTCAGTTATTCAAATCACTGCTGGTTTGTGAGAAGGGGTTTAGGACTGAGCAAAACCTTTCTGATGGAGTGACTGTTTTTCCATGTGTTTCACTAGAAAAAAAAATTGTATTTTTTTTTTTAATTAAAAAGGTGGGGCTTGTTCCCTTTTCCCAACAAATAACCCTGGTTCTTTGTCCCTCAGCTTGGTGCCAGCAAAATTTGGGTTTAATATGAGGAATAATGGCAGTGAATTGCTTTTAAAGGATCTTCCCCTCAGAGCTGCCTGAGGAAGCAGTGTCCGTGTCACCTGTGTCACCTTCCCTCTGTGCTTCCAGGCCTTCTTCACAGAGAAATATCTCCAAGAACATCCTGAAGATCAAGACAAAATTGAGCTGCTCAAGCAACAAATTGCTATACAGGTATGGAACTGGGAAAGAGCTGGAGGCACTGGGGGAGTGGGGAAGAGGGAATCCTGGAATGCTTTGGGTGGGAAGGGACCTTAGAGCTCATCCAGTGCCACCCCTGCCATGGGCAGGGACACCTCCACCATCCCAGGGTGCTCCAAATCCCATCCAGCCTGGCCTGGGGGAAATGTTGATGTTTGTTCAACACCTGGAGCTCCAGCACTGACGTTCCCTCACCATCACCAGCTCTGAGGCAGCAGCTGAGCTCCCTTGCTGTGTCACTGTTTATTTTCCCCTCTGCAAACACAAAACATGTTGATTTAAATCCTTTAATTTTATGTGAACTGTTGAACTGACACTCTGGGGAGCAGGAGGGCTGGTTTGTGCTCCTGCAGCTCATTCTGCTCCTTCCTCCCACCCTCCCTCAGATGCCTCTCCTGGCAGAGGGGATCCGGATCCACGGGGAGAAGCTGACGGAGCAGCTGAAGCCCCTGCACGAGAGGCTCTCAGCCTGCTTCAGGGAGCTCAGGAGGAAGGTGGAGAAGCAGTACGGGGTCATAACTCTGGTGAGGGAACCTGGTTTTTCCTCCAAACCATGTTTTGCCTCAGAGGAACCCAACTTCCCTTTTTCCACTCATGGGTGGAAAAATCATCCCAGAATCATCAGGGTTGGGAAAGATCTTTGAGACCATGGAGTCCCAGCTGTGCC
>WBNO01005468.1:100789-141131 GCA_013400575.1 Peucedramus taeniatus | reverse complement strand
GGGGAGGAATTCCTTCTCTGCTCTTTAATAAGGTGACCCTGAACAGTACTGATCATCAAGTATCCCAGTAGTTCACCTTATAATGATACATATTATTAGTTATTCCTCTAGTTTTCAGAGATACAGTCTTCTCTAGTAAAAGATCAATGACAAATTCAGACAGAGCAGAAGTAGATTTGTTCCCACAAGAAGGTACTACCTTCTTTTCCTTCCTTGGCAATTTACCTTCAGAAGAATCAGTCACTGATTTTCTGTGTATTTTTTTTAAGAAATTTCCCTTTGATCCTAAGAATGTACTGAGAGCTGGTCCAACCATAGTTAGTGTTCTCTTTTCTGGATTATTTTTGTGACGCTGCTGGGAGAATTGGTGTATTAAATTCCCTGGCTTTTACTTTCTGTAGATCCCAGCCTTGGAGAGCATCTTGGAGAGTCAGAAAAAGTAACAAAGTAACAAATGGTCTTATTGTTCCACAGGGCCTCATACTACTCCAAAAAAAAAAAATAAAAAAAGAGTTTGCATGGTTTAGCTGAGTAGGTGTTTTAATAATTTCTAGTTGAGACATGTTGCTGTGTAAACTTTTATCCCTTTCCAGTGGATGACAGACAAAATTTTGAAACTGTTAATTGAAGGGCAACTTAGAAGAGATTTTTTAGGTGGGAAAGTAGGACTGTATTAAGTTCAGCCTTGGAAGAAGACAATGCCAGGAACTATGATCAAGGATAAAAAGGCTAAGTTTAGGCCACTCCTTTCAATTTTTTTATCTGAGGTCAAACTCTTATTGTTAATAGCTGCCTCTCTTTGTGCTAAGTCATCCAGTTTAGGGCCCGTATAAAAACATACCAGTACAATCCAACATGGACATTTCAATTCATACTTTTCCAACCATGCAGCTGTTAAGCACTAACCAGTTCATTCACAGCCATTCAATCTGAGAAGGAATTCTTCAGCCAACTTTAATATTACTTCATGGAGAAGTTCCATGTTGTCAGAGGAACGTTTAAAATCCAAGCCTGTTGGCAAATGGAGATGGCTGAGCCTCCTCTGCTCCACAGCACTAAAGCACAGAGAGCAGGCAAGGCCAACAGGCTCAGCAGTCTTGTTAGACACAGCTTTCTTTTCAGGACAATTTCTCTAACACATTTTGTTAAGCTCTAAGTTGAATATAGATGGAACCTATTGCTCCATTATAATGCAGAGCTAGGAACCTTCAGCTATCACCATTTCTGACCTAATACTTAAATATTTGGAGTAAGCTGTTGATCACTAAATCTGAGATTAGAACAGGAATCTGGAACCCTATAACAAGCTAAGCTTGAAGATGCTCTCTGAATATGGTTCCCTAATGTTCATAGGTATGTAGAACATCTTAGCTCAACAAAATAAAGGGATACTGGATTAAGTTACAACATCTGTTATAAGTCACAACACTGGTAGTTCCTGAAAATGCTTTTGCATTTGAAAGACTCAGGAACCATATATTAGTCATCGTAAGGAAAACCTGAATGAGCAATTACATAAAACTGGAAGGATCCTTGTGCAGCAGCATTTGCTTGTGCAACAGTAATATGTTCCAGGCAGCTGTGATCTCTTGGAGAAGGCTATAAAGAGCACTAGTCTTGTTTTCTGACAGCCTATAATAGAATTTCTTACAGCCTGATGCAACGAGTATAATTTCTTTCCATTTTTTTTCCAGTGTACACTTTACTGGAAAATGTAAAACAAAATGTTCTTTTATTTCTTATATTGTGTTATTTGTTATTTGAAAGCTAAAAAGGAGGCTAATATCATTGGTTATAGATTCTCTGGTAATTTCTTTTACTTGGTTGAATACAAAGCTTTCATCAGATTTCTACAATGAATATTTTCCAAAGTAAATTCAGAATTATTTTTCAACAAATGTTTTGTAGTAAGACTGGAATTCATTTTATGCAAACATATCACAGATGGTACCATTCAAATGAATGAGTGTAGAAAGTAATGCATAAAATTGATTCATCGAGTTATTTTAAATATTTATGGGAAAAAATGGTATCCAATACTATTTTCAAAAGATTTTCTATCCTCTCATTAAAAAATGCCATTCCCACGGACTTTTTTTGTTACAGATTAGGAGTGACGTTGTTAAAGAAATATGTCTTTATGTAATGAAGTATAAGCCTGCAGCCTCTAAGCTTGCCTTCCCTATTAATTCTTCCTAAATGTGTTTTTAAAACCTCTTAACTTGTTTTCTTTCATCACATAATGTGTCTAGCCTGTACTACTTCCCTGTAATCATTGTCTGTCATTTATCTCAAGGGAATTTGAATGACTGAAACAAGCAGACTCTATTTTGTCATCATTTTAATGATTTAATTTTGAATATTGCTTTAATATTTACCATATAGTTCATGGATCCAGTCATCCAATAATGCACTCTGCAGTAACCAAAAGCCTGCTGATGAAATCTCTGCACTCAGATTAGTTTGCTGACGTTTGTCACTTTTTCCATGAAATGAAATTTACCCATTTTATCTGAAATATTAGCTGGTGCAAAAGGATGGCTGGAGGAGCAGAGTCTGCAGCGCTTCCATCCCCTGCCGCTGCTCTGATAATCAGGAAAGCAGCACATCCCTCACTTTTAGCAGATGAGCAGTGCTGCTGCCTTCTGAAGTGAGGCACCTGAAGGGATCTTACCTGCAAAGGGCTGTTTCCACCCATGGTTAGGGCTGATTCCCATATGCACTCTCTTCCAGGCACAGCTTATGGCTTCCAGCTTGGTTTTAAGAAAAACAGTACTTGAATTCTAAATACTTCTGTCTGATTTTAATTCTGTTTATCAACAGATACACTGTGTTCAAGTATTTTTACCAAGTAAGAAAAGCTGCTAATGCCAGAAAACTGATGTGCTTTCTGTTGAAATTTTTGAAATTTTAAATATGTAAAACTCATGAGTACTTATAAGTGATGCTGCATCCCATACTTTCTAATGGAACTCTACTTGATGGCATTTCGGTGTTTACACAGTTCAACTTTTCAGGTACCTTTCATGTCCTAATTCTGCCAAAGTATTTTTTTTTAGTTCTAATGTGAGAAAAACACAGCTTTTGGTTTTAGCAAGAACTGTTTTTAACCAAAATAACACAGTTCACCATTCTTTTAAAACACATTTCTCAGACTGCAATGTGGTCTATGCAGTTAAAAATGTGGTAATAAAACAAATAGTCTTATAAATTCTTGTACAAGATGTTCCAAGAATGCAGTCAGAAGAGAAGGAGACAAAGAGGACTGGTGAAGGATAAAACATTGTACAGGCTCATTTGCAGTTCTAAAGTGAATGCCTTTATGTGGCTGGTGCCTTTCCTTTCCCCTCCTTCTCAAAAGCAAGAGACTTCCAGGAGAGACTGAACTTTAAATTCGTTTTGGCATTTCTTACTGGGAGGAATTTACTAGTAGCTACAGCAAAAAGAGTTAGTGATTTAGGACTAACTTTGACATATTTGCTTTTCCTTTAACTCCTTAAAGACAAGATTATAGTTTTACAACATTTCTAGCTGGGTTTTTTCTTTCCCTAGTTTGCAAACTGAGTTGGGGGAATACAAAGAGTACTTGTACTCTTTATGTACTTGGACTTCCACAGCAAATGTAGCTAAGTCATAAACATGCCTGGGTTCTTCTGTCCTCTGCTCTAACCATGAGACTCACTGTGTGTTTTTGCCAATACATATGTGATGGCTCATGGGCTTTGAACCAATAGCATTCTGGATAGTTAGGAAGCTGCTCAAGTAGGAGCTGAGTCATTGGTGATTTTATTTTTAACTGGTATCATAAGCTCACCACCCATTCTACCAGCATCAGTTTGTCTGTGTATTTCCTTGCAGACCACCTATTTCCTTTTACTCCAGTCCTGCTAGAAAGCATTTCTAAGCTGCTCTGCAGTACAATAAGCCACTTACTCAAATCCCTTTAGATATTATAATATACTGCTTAAGTGAAGCTAGGAACCTGTGCATTACATGGGAAGCAGTTAGGCTTTGTTTGTATCTAGAGTATATTTCTGATTATAGAGGCACAATATGCGAAACACTCCATACACACAAAGATAGCAGATGTCTCCTTAACAGGTATATTTTTTATAGTGAAGCTTGAGGATGCTTCAGGTTTGCTTTCACAGACTATTGTTACTATTAATGCAGTGAGAAACTATATCAACCATAAAACTTGAGAAGTTACCAGTTCCAAAACATTTAATAAAGTTTCACAACTACAAAACAGGAGGATCTCTGCAGAGTCAGATAACAAGGAAAGAAGCATAGAGGCTGAGTTCTGGCAGGGTTTTAAATTTGTCAGGAAAATTGGAAAGTTTACTAATACGCCAGTTACACTTTTTGTAATATTGTGCTAAATGGGAAACCACCTTTCAAACATTGGTATTGTTGAATCTCATGGAGAACCACTCCAATCCTGGTACAACACAATGAAGAAGCTTTACCACCCAAAACCAAAGGAAACCCTGGGCTTTTAACAAAGATACTTTTAACAAAAGGATTTAACTGTTTCTTCTTACAACAAACCCAGAACATTGGCTTTCCACCAAACAATTCAAGCCATGTAAAGGAGAAGCACAGTTAAACGGACCTGGGAACTCTGACTCATGGGGTCAAGCGTCCTCCTTGTTGCAGAGGGGAAGCAGTTTGCACCACCCTTTTTCCTGGCACAGCCCATTTCCTCCTCTCCTGCTGTGGGATGCAGCCCAGCCCGCTGACCCATGAGCCCATGGTGTTTTATGTATTCTTCCCACCCTAGAAAAAGGATAAATCAGTCCACCAACAGCTCCTTGCCATCTCATACAGAAGAGCAGCTACTTGGTCTTCTGTGCAGGCATTCAAAAGGGCTCACAAGAGGGCTTCAAATATTTTTTAAGTATTGGCTTTTTGGGTGATAAATTCTTAACATAAAATGTTACTGATCTGACTAATACTTTAGTAAATTTGCTATTACTTTTTGGCACATTAGCAGCAATTTCAGCATGGTGAGATCTTCTATTGTTCAGTTTATCTCAAATACACTCTGTTAAGGATTCCAAAAAAGGTATAACTACTGATTAAATGCATTGAATATGGTTGTGGAGTCTGAGAGTGTGGACAAGGTTCCATGCTAGTCTTCCCAAACCTGGCCTTCAATGGCTTACTGGTCTCCTGACCACTCACAGAAGAAGTTAAAGTGAAGGGTACACTCCAGAAAAAGCATGAGTTCAGCTACTGATGTGTACTGGTCCTTTGCAGCACAGACTTCACTGCCAGCCCTCCTTCCAGGTCCCACAAGCTGTATTCAGGTTTGTAGCAGACCTCTCCTTTGGTCCTAATTCTGTAAGTTTTGGCACTTGCACTCAATGATCCTTATGGGTTCCTTCCAACTCAAGATATACTGTGATCCTAAGTTGGACCTCTACCTCTGCAAATTGCATCCCTCTCTTCTTGTTCTCGTCAAACCTGAAGCACTGGAAAAAATACTGCAGGTACACCCAGATCCTGTGTTTCTCTGGAATACCACTGTCCTTAAAACATAACTGTCCTACAGTTACCCAGAAAAGAGGCTGCCCCTTCCTCCTTCTTCTGCCCTGCTCCTTTAGGTGCTCTCCCAAGAGAGATCAAGCTTCCTGCTCTCCTATCTGCTGGTTTAGGTACTGAGTAAAACCAGGGACAGATCTAATGGTGATGGTGATCCCCTCCAGCACATATCTACACATGGCCTGTGCACCTTAGAGCTAGACTAAAGCAAAATCCAAGCCACTGACAGACTGAAATTGGTACAAGATGGAAGGCTTCCTTAGTTGGGATATTTTACTGTGAACCAGTGTACTAGTGCTCTCTGCTTTTCAACAGCTAGTTGAGAATTACACTTGGGGATTCAGAAGTGTTGCTTTAGATATGTAAATTTCTAGCTGGCCCTTAACTTATTTTCATGAGACTGTTATTTTCTCCTGTACTATTCTGCCTCTCAACTGTCATGTTCAAGTGCAGACTTCAGCTGAAGGATCTCGAGGCAGTGTTCTCTGTGCCTTTGTTATCTGTTTGGAAGGGGATTTCTGAGCATGGGGGAAACTGTCATTAGTTACATCCTTGTATTATGGTTCCTTTCTATCTGTGTGTACATAACAAGAGTCAACAAACTGTGAATCAATTCTTTCAGTAACATTCCATTGCTGCTATCTTTACAGAGTGTCGGTATCAATGACAGTCTCCAAAGCTCAGAATTCTATTCCTGTTTCTGTTGTTCCTCAAGAAGGGAAAAATCTCCTTTAGTTTAAAAAAAAAATTCCAGCTTATGCATATTGTAGACAGATGATTAAAATATACCATGGGTATGGCAATGACTTCACAGTTATGCTTCCCGGTTTAAATTGTAAAACTTATGACTGCTCCATAAAAATATCTTGTAACTTTTTCTCTTATGGTGAATTTTCATTATAAACTCCTTTATAAATTCAGCATGAACATAAAAGGGAAAATTCATGAAAGTTGAGCACTCTAAGCTGAACTTGGCAGCTGCACTGGGTAATATACATGACAGAAAAATGGAAAGAGAAAAATT
This sequence comes from Peucedramus taeniatus, assembly GCA_013400575.1. NCBI lineage: Eukaryota > Metazoa > Chordata > Aves > Passeriformes > Fringillidae > Peucedramus > Peucedramus taeniatus. The sequence goes on along the minus strand of WBNO01005468.1, from coordinate 134,560 downwards.
AACAGGCAGTGGATATGAATATGAAATATGTCAGAGTTGTTCTAAATCACTAATGTTTAACAAAATATTCATTCTCCAAAGATAATATTTAAATTATTGGATTTCCTCCACTTAATAAAAATTATAATTTCTTTGAATATCTTTTTGAAAAAAAAAGGAAGCTGAGTAAGGGGAAATGATCAGATTTACTTTCCTGTTAAGCTCCAGTAATGAAACACCTATCTAGAAATACATTTCTTTCTCAATGTAGGCCAGGGTAGTAAAATTGTACACGATTTCTTTTCTTAAAAAAATATATATAGGCCAAAAAAAATTCATTATTTCATTAGGAGATTTCAAGGGTGTCTGTCTTGAATTGAAGCAGCTTAGATTGGAATACCTTTTTTTTTTTTTCCCCCCCCAGTTCCAATTATTCTAGGTAAGGCAGTGTCCCCCATCATAAAAGGGATACAGTGCACTTGGGGGCCATGGGCAATGGCACAAGAAACCTGTCTGGGAAGCCCAGGCTGCTGAGAAGAATGGGATTACGAGTTGCATATGAGGTACCAAAGGAAGGAGGAGGGACAAGCTGGTTTCAAACCAAGACAAAATGATGGGGTTTTACATTTCTCAACTGAAATTTGCTAATTGAAAATTAATAAATCAGTATTTTGGTTTTTGGATATCATCCATTTTTCAACAGTAGAATTCCCAGGAACTACAAATTATCAGTTTTAAAAATACTCCTGGAAAATAAAATACATGGTGGGCCTCTTAAAGACGTCTTACAGGAACAGCTACCTAAAACCTTCTTCTCATTTAGACTTCAGCTTTACAGGTCACAGGGGCACGACAGTAATAGCTTTCTGAATCACTCAACTGCTAGTGTTATTTCAAAAGATTTTTTTCAGATTTGTGAAAGTTCTGGGTCCTGAGCAGCTGGGCTGGGATGTTGTAAGAACTTAGTCTGAGATAAAATGGCAGGTCACCTTGGAAAATGGTACACTATGATTTAGACAATCTGAATTCCAGTTTTGTCTTCTGAGGCTTGGCTGCTTGCTGGCTTCCTAAGCCTGTAATTCATTTACAGAAAGATAAATTTCATATCCGTGACTGTGACAGCCAGTATGCCTTGTCTATTGGAACAAGCTAGCAGTACCCCGTGTAAAGCAGTTCCCCAAGGGGCCCAGAACGTTTAGGATCAGTGCCTGGGCAAAGCAGTTCTCTCATTGCTACAAGCAAAAGAATCCCATCACAATAATTCTTCAGTTCAGAGTATTATTCTTTGCTTTCCTCGCTTTCTTCATTTTCTTCAAAGTCCTCCCAGTTTCTACATTTTCCTGTGCTGGCATAATCAGGACTCTGTGTTATTCCAGAGCATTTGCATTTTGGTGTGGGGATAGTGCACACTTCTTTTCACAGTGAAACAGAGCACAGCCCACAATATGAAATAAGAAAAGCCTTAATAGGTATGGGTAAAATGTTATTCTGAAGAATTTTATTTCTGCGCTGTGGGATACTACCTAGTGAGCCCATGAATCCAAGTTTCATTCATCAGATATGTTGTTCTGTAAATTTGAGGTTAAAACAAACTATGACATTAGGAACTGGTACAGTGTTAGGGCAGAAAAGTTGCCTTTGTTTGCATGTTTAGGGGGTGTTATTGGCTGATTGGTTTAATTTTACACTGATTATTTTTGCTATTCTTCTGTTTCTATTGTTCAGTAGCATTGTATTTTTCAAGTATTTTGGACCTGGTCACTTCATTACTTGGAATGTACAGGTGTTGAGCATAATTTGCTACTGGCAGATTATTCTTCTGAAGCTCACAAAACAAATTCCACTCATTATCTGTGCTCTCAGTCCCCTTTATTTTTCCCATGTAAATAGTTATGTGGATTTGAAGAGAACATCAGAACAAGGGATAACAGAGCTGACAGAACTGGGGGGACAGAATAGGAGTCAATCAGACCTTACAGCAGGCAGATGGGTACTATATTTTTTTTAATATTTTTTGGTAGTAAGATGTGGGAGATGATACCAGTTATTTCAAATATTTCAAAGACACTGGGACACTTAGGAGAAAACAACTGTTTCCAAGCACTCACTAATTTATGCTAAATTCAGTTAAGTTGTCTCTTTTCCTGATGACTGATACTGCTAAGAGTTAAATGGATGACAGAACTATTCAAAATACCAAGAAAAATAAGTGTGAAATCACTCATCAGTGGAGAGAGTGCTATTGCTCTTGTCCCATCCTGATAAACCTGAGGCAAGTTAACTGGGATGCCTGCAGGAAGGGCTTAGCTAAGAGAATTCCAGTTCCAGTGGTCCTCCACTCTGTGTTCATTACTGTTGACTTGTATTCAGACTTTGCCTGCAGCTTGAGTAGTTTGAAGGGCTGCCATCCATGAGAGTATGGGAAATGCAATATTTATGCAACTGAGCAGTTTTAGCTGCACTATACTTTGTATCCTCACTGCTCTGTGTTACAGCCCTGAGGTTGCACTGAACTTAACACACAGCCTCCTCCATGGCAAATTCCAAGTGGTTTTAGAAAGCTTTCTCAGGATTTAGATGGCTGTGGGTTAAATCCCCCAGAACATGGTGCTGTTTTCTTCTAAAACTAGAAACAGGAATGAAATTGTGATTTTCTCATAAGGCATAACAGCTTCAGTTAAAGATTTTGGAAATCGCCCACAAGGTCTATGCAGCAGCTGTTGTGAAGCAGGGCGAATGGTAGAGAGCTGGGAACTGACACCAACAGCTGCAGAATTATTTTTTACAGCTGTCTCATTCTCTTTCTCTTGGATATGCATGTTTTGGTTTTCTAGTATTTGAGAACAGTTTCTTATGACAAGCATAATTTTATGGGTCTGGGGTGGGGTGAGCATCCCAGAGTGACAAGAAGGTTTCCTGCCTTGTTGTGATGAGCTGCCTGGAGAGCACTTCCACTGGGTTGAGAGAAGACAGCACATTTTCTGTGAAAAAGATGTGCAAGAAATAGTCACTGAACTTTTTGAAGAGCCCTTGGTAGGTGATGCTGCTGAGGAAGACTTCAGGGAGACACTCGCTGATGGAGTCCTATGTCCATTCTGTGTACCACCTCTAATCTCTTCAAAGTGCAGAGAACCATATTTAATAGGAATGGAATAGTAACTCATTGTGGTGGGTATTTGAGGAAAGACCTTAAACTGCACCAGGGGAGGTTTAGATTGGATATTAGAAAAAGAAATTTTCACTGAAAGGCTAGTTAGGTATTGGAATAAGTTACCCAAGGGGGTGGTGGAGTCCCTGTCTCTGGAAGTGTTCAAGAGGCATCTGGATGTGGCACTTCAAGCTATGGTTTAAGGGTGATTATGCTGGTGCTGGGTTGATAGTTGGATGATCTTGAATGTCTCTTCCAACTTTGATGATTCTGTATTTAATGGTGTAGTTAGAACTGTCAGGCAAGAGTTAAAAACTCTGGACTTAACAAGATCAACTGAAATTGTGATCACCTTGAGATGGAAGGAAAGAAGATAATGTAAAAATATCAGGTAGCATTTTAAGTAGGAACTCTGTAAGCTTTAAGTGCACATTCACAGTTTCCTCAGAGAAATAATTCTCTACTGAATCTCTCAACACATATTATTCTTCATACATATTATCATTAAACAGTCCAGTTCCAGTCTTTTGTCATATTTCAGTCCTTCAGTCCTACTTATGTAAAAAAGTTATATTTTTCTGTAGGAGGTGGTAGAAAATTTGTTTACTTATACAAAACTGAAAACTCAGGTTTCTGAGAGCCAACGTATGCTACTGAATTTATCCCTTCTCACACACCTTGTGCTTTTTTTTGGTGTGTTTCTTAGGTAAAAGTTACTGCTATGACAAAATAATTTGTCATTGGTTCTTTGTCATTACTCTGCAGAGAACACATAATTTCAGAAACCTCAGCATATAAAATTAAACTGCTCCAAGATTAAACCATTAAAATACTTTTAGCCCAGTATAAAAGAATATAAGCAGCATTTCAGTTGCCAAATGTGTTTTGTCATCATCCATACCTTTGCCATCTTGAACCAATTTAGAGAATTTAGAGACTGCATTTGATAAATCTTCACCTAACATACACAGGTGACTTTTAGAAGCTGGAAAGCTTTTAAAAGCCTTTTAGTGATAACATGCATTGTTTGTGAATAAACCTTAGAAAACTTTTATATTTTGCTGCAAAAATAAACATATCCTGAAATTCCCAGCTTTTTTTTTTTTTTTTTTTTTGCATAAATAAGGGTGACAAGAAAGTTTTGTTACCTACCTTTAAAGTCAAGGGTTATGTTATGCATGTTGTTATATGTAGCATATGATCTCAGCAGTTAGATAGAAGCATATATTCTTGTATTTCTAGTAGACTATCCCCCTTGTAAACTGATATTAACAATACTATGGTAACTATGTAATTCCTGTTATCAAAAGTATCAGAGGCCACTGAGAAAAAGATGTCCTTTTCATCAGTCTTTATTTTCTCCTTTAAAAGAAGTAGCTGTTATAGTTTTGAAATTAAACTTTTTTTTTCCCTTCAAGTTATTAGAGAATGAGTCACCCACTTCATCTTAAATAATCTACTGCCACAATCATGATTTGTTTGCTTGGCACACTTTTTATTGCTTGTGGTACAGTCACTTCAGCCTTTTTCTTACCAACAAAATAAGCTGTTACTTAGCAGAAATGCTGGAATTTTTTTCATGTTTTCTTTTTCTACATTCTATCCCATGTCTGACAATCCATTATGAAAAACTGGAAAGCTCTTACCTTCTTTGATATGTGCAGAATTCTTTTACAGTGAAGGGGTAGCTCTCTTTTGTGGATGAGTTATTTTAGTAATCTTTAAAGTCATGGCCATCATGTATATAGGTAGATAATTCAATAAATTAGCAATTCACTAGGGCCATAGCCAACCCTAACCCACAATAAATTACTCACATCTTCAGTGCCTGTCCTGAGACAGGGGTCATGTCTGGCTGTATATGGCATTTTAAACAGGTAGGATAGCACAGTCTTTAGAGAAGGCAGTTCTAGCTAGAGATCTTGGTAGTCAGCTAGAGCTTTTCTGGAAGGCATATAGGGTAACATCTGACACTTAGGGAGCAGCTGAAATCCTTTCCATATGAAGTTTATGAAGGAACACATGAAATTTGGTGTTCAGGATTTAATTCAATTACTTGGAAGTCTCTCTAGGAGTGAGCACTCATTATACTTCTTTCAACTGTTTCAAGTCTTCAGAAAACAGAAGAAATTTCCATGTCAATTTGTTTTCAGAGGATGTCTGGTCTTTGGAATGCTCACATGGTCTTTCTCCTAATATCAGAAGGGTCCCAGCTTGCTTCCAGCTCCCTCAAAAAGGCTGTAACTTTTATTTGTTCAGTGTGGTAGTCTGTGGGGATGAAAACATCAGTGACACAGTTAAATCCCCAGTTGCTGAAGGTCTCCTTTATTTATAGGATGCTGAGCCTGTTATGAAACTCCTAAAAAGCATTAGCAAAGCTTCTACTTATAAAAAAAGAGAAAGAAATGATGGAATCCATATGGGCCAGTTTGTTTCATGTTTCTGCCCTTCCCACAGTTCTCACTAAACATGTGCAATAAAACATGCTCGACTTCAAATAACATGAAGTATTTTCTGTTCATATAGCCCTACATGAAGCCTGGAGCCTTTGAAAGGTTCCCTTTTTTTTGCATGCCATTTCCCTAAGTGGGTTACAAATGCATAAACATCACACTTCACTAGCCAATGGCTCAAATACAATTCCACAGCCATGACTTTATATTTCAAGCTAGTAGTTCAGGATAGCCACAGAATAACAGAAAATCATATTTTTCTTAGGTTTGTGTTTAGATTTTTTTTTTTTAAGATTTCATTTCCTCAAGCTGAACTACAGCCTGTAAAAAGTGATGGGATCTGTTGGTGTTGCCTGGCAAAACTTACATTGGTTACTTACATTGGTTAATGTTACAACTTACTGGTTGTAGCATTTGACTGAAGGGTTTAACCTTCGCCCATCCTATGGAAAAGTGAATGAAAAAAACCTGTATCCCTTACAATTAAGGATGGAGTGCACCCATGGTGAAAAAGGTTCTTCTGCCAGCAGGGAGTACTGACCCTTGTGGGGTCTCATCAGTCTTCACAGACTTGAGCACATCAGAAGCTGCCCCTCTTTTGACATCGTCCTTAAAACCTTCCTCTGGTTAGCTGAGCCCAGGCTCAGTCAGAATGTGTTGTCATTAATGATGTAGTTTGGACCAAAATTATGCTTTTAAAGTGATTCTCCCAACTATGTTCACTTACCACATTTTTATTTGCATCACAGAGAGATCTTTGACATAAGTGGAGGAGGTCTTCCTCAGGTCCCTAGAAAAGCCCTTCCTTTAGCATGGAAGTACACCAAACATTTGGTTCCATCAGACAGTGTGCTTCAGGACTGCACTCTGTGTGTGCCAGCCACTACTGGGCTGTCAGTCCAGGAGAGCAGAGGACAGCTGCAACACTGAATGTCAACACTGGATCATCACCACAGCCCCAGACTGTGGGCTGCAAAGTTGGATTTGGTCCACTGGTGTTTCACAACTTGTTAACGCAGGCATTGCCTTGGCAGAAAAGAACCATGGAGACTTTTATTTTTTAGAGGTCACAGGGAAATGTCTTCTGGGTGCAAAGTCCTATGTCCAGAGCTCATTGTTCTAGTTAGCATGCTTCCTGCGTTTGCATAATAGGTTTTGAAAATCAAAAGGGGATTTTGGGCACAGCAAACTGGGAGGACAGTTCTACAGCCTTGAGGCGTCCAAAAGACCAAAGCTGCTTGATTTTGTCTTTAATGAGGCTGTGATTAAGTCATGATGTCTACAGGCACATGCTTTCAGACTGGATGCTGGGCACTTTGTAAAAGACCTGCAAATTAAAATTTTGTTTTATATAATGGGTCACTGCTGGTGTATATTTGCACCTGCTCACTTTTGCTGAGAATCATTGACTTCACTTGGAAACTAGAACACAGCTGACCTTCCAGAAATGGGATAAAACCCTACCTTCTGGATTGCAATGTTATCATCAGTAACAGCTTTGCATTTCCCTCCTTGGGAAAGTTTAAAGTAAATAGCTGAGTTCAGTGTCAATCTTGTGTCCTAAAAGCTTTAATTTTCCCTTTTGCTGTGATTTGCTTTTTTTTCTCCATTGCTACAAGAAGCTTCAACGCCAGTCATGGGCCCCAAGAAAATCATATCAATGGAGCAGGATTGGGATGGGACACAGGTATTCAATAGAAAATCATGCTGTTGTCCCCACTAGTATTTAGGCCACCCCTGGCAGAATAAAGGAACAGCTGGATATGTGCAGCTGTTATTTTTGGCTTCTGGAAAAATCAGTTTAGATTAGAGGAAGCTAGGTGCAAATTAAAGAGACCCATCCATAACTGTCTTAAATTTTTGAGGATTAATGACTTGTCAGTTAGGCCTAAAAAGAGTGAGCAGGAAGATGGAGGATAATCTGTTTTAGCAGAATTTGTGAGCTGCATTGTTGCCAGCATTTGCCCAGAAGAAACATTCAGACACGTCATGTTTACAGCAGCTGCTCTGAAGTCTGAGCAATCAAAACAGATTTCTCCCAGCACTTTGAAAACAAAGCAGGCCACACTGCATCTCCCATGCACAGATAAAAACTCCCAGCCTTTATTTTCTGTTTATTTAGCGCGCCTGTGGAACGGACCGTGACCGCTGATTTACAGTCCATCCCGCTGTGCCTGCGTGGGCAGAGGCACCACAGCTCTCTCTCAGGGGTGGGAGGCAGCCAGGGCTGCTCGCAAAGGCAACACTGAATGCAGGGCTGGGACTATTGCTCAGGAGAGCTCGTGCTGCCCATGGCAAAAGAGCCAAGACTTCCATCCCACAGTGCTGAGTGGGATGTTGTTTTCTGTAACAATCCTTCCCCTGGATGAGTGACAGGGAGGAGATGGAACTTGCAGTGTAATCCTGCTTCTGGCTGTTGGAAACTTTTGAAGAGACTGCAATGGTGACCACTGACATGCAGGGTGACACACACCTTCTCTCTTTTTAAAATGAGAAGCCACCACTCTGGTGACAGTGGATGCGAGATCCGCTTGGTTACAGGACAAGAGGAGAAGAGCTCATTTGGACAGAAGTACAAATGAAATCAAGCATTTCCAAAACATAATTATGGCAGAGACAGTAAACTGCACCCAAAGGACAAATTCTGCACCAAAATTTCAAGCCCTGCCTGTTTATGTGCATTCAGGAACAATTTCACATCAAAGCAAATGTTTTTTTTTATGATGGCTGAGTCAGAAGGCAGTGGGATTTTCTCTGTAGAGAGCTGCACAGCTTTTTCTTTGGAGAAGCAAGGCCTTGCATGGTTGGCATTGAGTGGAAATCAGAAAAGCTTCATTACTAAGACTCATAAGAAGTGGGATTTCTTCTCCAGATGAGCCTGATTGTGCTAAAGAGTACCAAGAGGCTGTAGCACAGCAGTGGGCTAATATCCAAATTTCCCCTTTTAGCTTTCACAGGGCTACATCAGGTAGGTCCCACCCTCACGTGAAATTAAAAGGCATGGTTCACCCTTCAGGGATGTGAACCGAGCTTGATGAGATGCATTTTACAAAATCTTCTCTCTTTCTTTCAGATGTGTGAGTAACTAGGCTGACACCTCCAAGCCATCAAGAGCCCCAGACTGCTCTATGGGTCATGAGTAAGGTCCTTTGCCTTTTGCTGGCAGCCCAGTCTAAGTTTCATATGACTGCAAAAACACTACAGTTTGAGAAATCTTAATATGTTCATTCCTTGAATAGGAATATCCCCTAGCCAATCTAGTTTCTTAATAAGTGGTGACCCTCTTATCTGGATTATTTTCCTAAAACAAACTTTCAAATGCAAATTCATCATTGTTTTTTCTCCTTCTGTTGATTCTCTCAGCCCCGCTCACGGGCCTGCAGGGTTACAAACCCTCTCTGATCATATGCTAATGAGTCATTAATACTGGCTGCCTGTTAATGTGAATAAATCCCCCCTTCTTAGTCAACTTTTGTCCAAATAAAGAAGTCTATTCTGACAACAAAATTTTTAAAACCAGCCAAGAATCAGTGAGGTAAAATTAGTACAGCTCTTCCTCAAGGCTGCCTGGAGCAGGGCTCAGCTCACTCTGCCTCAGCCTGGCTGATCCTCCCCACCCCTGTGCCTTGTTTTATTTAAGCACTTTGAGTCTAAGATGGTGTAATCAGGTTTCAGTCAGATTTTAACGTCCTCAGATGGCCAAGAACAAAAGGTCAACACTGCTACACACTGTGTGGCTTTACTGAAGTGTGACTTTTCACCACAAACTCTGCACAAGGTCATTTTAAGATATTTTTTACACTTTTGTTAGCGAAGGGGAATTACCCATTCACTTCTGGACAAGGTTAAATAGCTGACAACAGCTATAGGTTAAATATTAAGCCGTTGGTCCTTCCTTTCACATAAGAAATTGCAGCTGTCTTCAGAAACACTTGTAAGTTCAGTCAACATCTTGGAATTGGTACAAGGAAAGGCCACTTCTAATTAGCACAAGGGAGTTCTACAGATTTTGAGTCAGACTCTATTGTCTTGCACCTTTATACAATTTTGCAAGATTAATAAAGGCCATATGTTGGCATTTGAAAAACTCAGCAGATTTTTTTTAAGAGCAGCCAGTGTTTTATACTCAGCAGGTCTGAAGGTACAATCAGATGAGATGGCTGAGCTGACTTCACAGCTTGCCATGTCTAAAAAATAATTCTCTCTCTCCTTTTTTTTTTCTTAATCTTAATTTCTACCACTTTCATGAGCTCAGCTTGAAAGGTTAGATAGCACCAAGTAACCCCAGGGAAGTGCTGGAAGTGTAGTAAGAGTAAGAAGGAGGATACTGGTAGCAAAAAGGAGGAGAGGGAGAACTGCTTCTTTCAGCAGCCTCGGGCTGATGGATCAGTTCAGCCTATTTAGCCTGACTGGACCCTTGGGGTCCTACAATAAATTTGCAATAGCCCAAAGCCTCCACAGTCCAAGCTTTTGGGCACAGATTTAATAAAATGTTTAGGCTTGTGAGTTTTTCTTCTAGACTGGTAACTTCCTTTTTGATTTGCTTTTCAAAGAGTTTGGTAAGAGCTAGGACCAATACCTTATTGTGTTTGGATCTGTGGAATTATGATTGTGGTGATAACTTTGAAAATACGGACTGAGTTCAAGTCACCAGTTTGCTCACAGCTTGCAGTAATAGCTATTGCAGGGGGTAAAAAGCTGTCTTCATTTCAGACAGGGGCTGTGTGCTTCCAGAGGGCATGATTTTGGCCTTTTTTCCAAAATGTTACTGAATTTGGTGTTTGTACTCTAAAGTGCACCAGCTCGTTGCATTTGGCCGCCATCCATTTCTCATTCATTTGGATGGCCAGGACGTGCTGGCAGCTCAGTTTTCCTTCCTGGTTTTCCTCACGTGGTTTTCCAGGCTGCCTGAATTGTGGCACATGGTGTCTGAACTGCTAGACCTTTACCTGAATAAAAGGATATACCCTCATTTACTATCCAGCCACATTACCAGCCCTGGACTGTAGTTTGCACTGGCTTAGCTCCTTTCCTTGAGGACGTGGTTCGGGGCAGAGGCAAGAGCAGCCCCATTTCTAAAGATGGCCATGACCCATGCTCCACATGCTGTGTGGCTTGAATGAGTCAGGCAGAAACAGAAGCTAAAAGTTGGCAGTCTATAGCTGCACAGAAATAAGGATTTATTTTTAATTGCACCACACGTGGAGTTTCCTAATTCACAAAGGTTCAAAATGAAACACATTACTTTATTAAAGTTGTGTTTAAGATTGCCTTGAAAAGGGCTGGGAAAGCTTAAGTGTCCTAGGATGGTCAGGAGGCCACTCAAAAAAGTGAAATGCCCTCAGCTTATTTTTGTGTTTTCCCAAAACAAAGGTGGACTATGTGAGTCCTTCTAGCTCACTAAAGTTCAAACTAAAAAAGATGCTTTCCACACACCTACTTAAACTTGCTCTAAGATGAGAAGGGAACTTCCAAGAGAGGAGATGCCTGGAAAATGGTCACTTACAAGCTTTTCTTGCCTGCCCCTCAACTGCTAGCTGCTCCTGGCTGGCTGAGCAGTACCCAGTTCTGTGCTGAAGTGGCCAGGGCAATAGTGGGTCAGGAAGTGCCCTGGAAGAAAGGTCTGTGTGAAGTTTGGATGTAGATGTGTTTCAGTGGTACTGCAGGCTTTGTGCAGTGGGGGAGAAAACCCAACTCACTATTTTAGTGTTTCCTAAGCAGCATCTAATGCAGCTTTGCTTCTGATAGTAGATACTTGGCTATTAATGTGAAGTTTCTGTGAGCCTTCCCTTCTATTGTATTTTATAGATGCCAGTGTGAGTCTGGTTCACTGTGACAGATGACTGAGGATGCAGTCCTCTTCCCAAATGGTGAGATGTGTCCTGTAACATTTGCTGGCCACATTTGCATAGGTCTGGGGGTGGTGATCACTGCTATGGGACTGCTTTTTTTGTAAGTAATACTCTAATTCATTTAATAATGCAAATGTGGTCCCAGCAGTACAGCTTTACTGCATAATGACTAATCTCTGTCACAGCAGGATGCTGAGAATGAGTTTCTCTGGGAAGCTGTGGGTATGCATAATGAACAGCTATCCCTAATAAAGTCTTTTTAATCAGGAGTGTTTCTCAGATCAACTGAGTTAAATGAGTTTGCACTTTGTAAATACAGGGGTCAAAGTCTCTGACTTGTATAAAACACCACATCTACTGAGAAGTCAGTGAACATTTAAATACATTGACATCCTGGCCCTAAGAGTTAACTCCTATGCTCACATGTGTGACAGGAAAGGCCATGTCACTCTACATTGCCTCCAGTGAACGAATACAGAGTGTGTGACACTGCTTGTTGTGAGCATATTTCACTTTCCCCCTAATGACCGATGAATACAAGTCACAGCCAAGGACTCTGTGTCTGTCACTATTTCAAGAACAGATATTTCAAAGATGCAAGTTTCAAGTACATTTGAAGAAAGCAGGTGAGAATGGAGAGAGATACAACTTTAGGAAAGCTTCATCTGGAATTCATACTTTATTAGATGCCGGGGAACCCAGTCTTCCATCAGAGTGTGTCTCTGTTGCTTGCACCTCAGCAGGGAGATCCCTCTGAAAGCAAGCAGGACTCCTGAGATCGGGTGTTCACAGGACTGCCTTTTTAATAAAAACAGCTCTGCTTCCAGTTTGGGATTCATACAAATATGACCACTAGAAAAATATGCCCTGGGAGTCTGGGTCATTGCAGTTGTTCTTATGCATTAAAAATCACTTCAGCAACACATTTTGTGTTTGAGAGGCTATATTCCCTCATGGATTTGCATTTGAATGTCACAGCATTACAATCAGAAGTGAGAATCAGTAACTAAAATGCCAAGTTTGTCCTTGATGGCCATCCTGAGTATCAAGGTCCATAACTTTTTATAAATACCTAAACAACAGCATTATACGTAAAATATAGGTATAGCACAAGTCTAACAGACTGATATTTTATTCACAGGATCACCACCAAAGAAATGAATCTGTGCTTCCTAAAATGACCATTGACTTAACAAGATTGTGCAGGCTTACCTCCAATTCAGGTGCACCTTTCCTTTATTTCCTTGGAAAGAGAAGGTAAGTCTGTCTTGTGCTCCAGTAAGTATGATAATCCAAATTCTCAGTACAGATACACCCATGAGAGTAAGATACTCTTTTTCCTTGACTGTTTCTTTGTTAAATACAGAGGTAAGAGCAGCCACTCATAAAAATTCAGATATTATTGTGGTTCAGGTGACTTTGTAAAATAGGCTGGAAACATCTTCTTATGTTTTTATGCCTTTTTTTTTTTTTTGCTACATATTTAATGAAGTAAGAAAGACAAGTTCTTTTCAAAGATGCAAATAGATGTGCTGGGGTGGTTAATAATTTCTGACTACTTCTAATATCATTTGCAAATATTGTCCCCATAGAATTTCACACCAAACCAGTTTTTTAAAACTCTAAGCCTCTAAATTTCATCCCTTAAGTTTTTCTCACACACAATCTCACTGTCAGAGGGAAAGCCCATAGCCCACCCAAGGATGTCACACTGACTCTGCAGCTGTACTGCATAAGCACAGCAGCTACTGCTCCCTCTTAAGGGTGGAAACACTCCAGTCTTATGGAAATTCAGCAAAGAAAATCTATTATTTCTGTTAAAAAGGGGATTTGCCTTTATTTTCTGGCTATGATAATATGATTAATTTCTCCTCACATACTTGTCCTGTTAAAATTTTAATTATTACAAATTCATGTCTTGCTTCTCTGGTTTTAAACAAAGCAAGTCACCACTAGGATGGGAAACACAGTGTGATCTGTGAAAGACCTGATAAAAACATGTCTGCATGTGGTGATACAAAGAGTCATAAAAGAAGAATAAAGGGCTCTGGGTTCCTTCTGCTAATACTTCATGGCAAGTGTAAACCTGAGGACTCTTTGAGAAGGCCTGATCGTTTTGCTTGAATTTTTAACCAAGTGTTCTGCACATAAATCTCCTTTCCAACATGCTGTGTGAGAGTGTATATGAAAACTACAGCAATGTGTCACCTAATATGACGTTCTTCCTCTTCAAGGAAATCTGTGAGGGACTACTAAGTAAGGCTCAGAGAAAAAAAATCATTATAGATTAAAAACATGGGGTATTTTAGCTTGTTGGGAAATCAGATGTGAGATGCTCACGAGAAAAAAAAAATTAGCTCATGAATAGTATTTGATTTTTTTTCTATTTAAGCACAATCACTATGCATTTATTATTATATAATAATAAATATATAATATAATATTATGGATTATTTTAAATCACTATGCATTTATTTAAATGTTTAAAAAAAAAAGATGGAAGAAGAGACAAAGAGAAATTATTTCCAGTTCCCCCATTCAAACTTTTCTCTCACTGCAAAGAGCTGAGATTTATTCAAGGGAAAATGGACTTAAAACAACTCTTTTGTGAAAGTGGCAATTGATAAACTGGTCTGATTTCACAGCCATTCTCAGGAGCTCTCTGAACACTGTCTGAAAATGAAATTGGATGTTAAGGATATTTCCTATAGAGGAATCACCTCAATTTTGTCATCAGAGTTATATGGCTTAAATTAATTTGTTTGGCAAAGTGTTAGCTAACGTACAGTAATTTGTAATGTTGATATTTTTGTGTCATCACAAACCTACAATCCATGTAGTTTAAATTGCCACTGAAGAATAAATCAAAGGCTTTCAGCATCCCCTTCTGAGGATGTAAATGAGGTGTAGATGTATATGAGGTGTATATGTTAAATGTCTATATTCATACAGTAGATTAAATTTCATAATAAACAAGATTCAATATGCTTTGGGAAATATACTCTCTAAGGAGAGTGCACAGCAGCTTGAAAAATGATATTCCTTATCAATATGTTTAAAGACTGTCACTGTGAGCAAAAAGCCCAAATATATGTTTAAAGGAAATCCTGCCTCTGCTCTTCCCTGCAAAGATCAGCCCATTCACAGCATGGCTGGAACAGCCAGTGTCCCTGAGGTGGCTGATGATCACAGGGTGTCCCTTGCAGGAAACAGGCAGCTGCAGAGGGAAACTTGCCCCACTCTTGATGGGAGGGGGAATACTCTGATTACTACTGGTAAGAGAAAAAAACAGGAGAAACAGCATTTGGCTGGTTGCTGAGGGATGCTCCTTGCAAGGAGATTCTCAGTTCTTATTGATGCTTTCATAAAGATGATGTCTTTATAAGGCTTCAGGAGTCTCAGAAGTTGTTGGGAAAATTGCCTTGCTTCCACTTTCAGGAACTGGTAACACTGTATTCCTTGGCTAAAACCATAGCCATTTTTCATTTTTTTTTTTTTTTAATTTCCTAGGGAGTGAAACAAATGCCCATTTGAGATACTAGAGAATCACAAACGTTAACATCTATCATTTCTGTGACAGGAGTTTTGGAGAGAAGTCTCAAGTAGCACAAAACAAGAGCAACAAGAAATTGTTCAAATCTGTTCTGCAAGCATCCTATAAAGCACTAGAAGTTGTTGGTATTAAGTGCCTTGCTGACTGCTGGCTGCAGGACTCTGAGCTCTGCCTCTGTACAACCTGGCTGTTTTCAGTGTAGTTGCTTGGGTTTTTTCATTTGGGCTTTTTTATTTTCTCAGGATGGATTCTTTTCCAGATTCTCTAAGATAATTTCTTTTAGCTAATCTGATCTCCAAAATAGTCTGAAAAACAGCCAAAGGCAGTGTAGAGAAGACAGCACAAGCACAGTCATTCTGCTGCTGTTCAGCTCATGAGACAAGAGAGCTCTCTTGCTGGAGGGTTCACATCATTTGAAGAAGCAAAGAAGTGTTCTCAAAGTACCTTAATCTCAAGAGATATAACATGGCAGTTCCATTTTACCCCTAAGCTACTGTGAACCAGCACCACACCTGACCCACCTTTGTCATGGACCTCTGTACTATGGATGTGAATACTTTAAAATTGCCACTCCTCAACAAATAAGCACAACTTGTCCCAGCTTTAACCAGATCACAGTAACAGCATATGTTGGCTGGATGTAATATTATTCTAGGTTTTAAATGAAATATGCCCACTGTGGGAGATAACCCATAGCAACAACAGCTTTAGATAGGGGATTTCCCTTTTAAATATTCCAGAGTCTGTCCAGCTTTTCAAATCGTGTTGTAAAAGCAAGTAAACATTCACATTTAAAAATACCTTCACTGTTTTATTGCCTAATTCATTCTCACTGTAGTCTTTTTTATTAGATATGAATTGTATGCCTTGTATAGAAAGCTGTCTTCTTCAGGAGAGGAAACAATTTCCAATTATGTATTCCTCATAACAGAAATATTAGAGTGATAATGGTTCCTACATTTAAATTGTGAAATAATTTGCATTGTGAGATTAAAAAATCCTCATAACAATGCCAAAGGCAGAACATTTCCAAAGAAAAATGTTCTCTCTAACAGCCTGGTTGTAAAACTGAGGGATGATAACACTTGACAGTTTTCTCAGGCTGGGGTGTATGGAGTCTTGGTTAACTGTAAGGAATAATGACAAATCTGAACACGTGCACTCTCTTTCCAATTCTCTCCAAGTCGCAAAAGGTTGAGTGTTTTTAGTGGGATTGTTTCCCTTTCTAATCTAGTTATACTCAAACTACTCCAGGACAGTCTGGAGCGTGTCACACATCAGCAACTGTGTTTGCCTTGTGCAGTGGGCAGTGGGGGTGCTACAGGCTCAATCCCAGTCACTGTCTTCTGCTCTCTAGGGAACTGTTTTGGCTGCTTTATTCTTCCATTGAGTGCACTGTGTTGTTTCTTACAAAGATGCAACATCTTTTTTGGTTAATACTATTAAAAAATGTATGAATAAAACACAGATATGACATTTGGAGTTCTACTGGTTTTACCAGTGTTAATAGTAGCAGATGGTGGAAATAAATTTGCTATTAATTTACTTTCATGTCAAACACTCAATATAATTAAGTGAAGTGTCATCTAAACTCTGATTACTTACTTTCAAATTAAAATCATGTGCTAAACAGACTCCTAATTATCATGCTAATACCTGTGAAATGCTGTTTTCAGTTTCCAAGCTCCACAGTCTTTTTAGTATTAGACTTCAAAGTCTCCTGACAGGAATTATGGGTAGGAAGGTCAGGACTTAGAGCTAGATTTGTTTAATACTATCCTTCATGTGGGAGTGCTCATTTGGGTTGTTAATTCCCTTTGCTAAATTTCACACACTCAACAAAGCATGACTATCAGTGTCATACTTGGGTACCATTTGCTCCAGCTGCACATTAAAAAAAAAAAGTGTTATTTTCCCAGATAGCAATAGATATTACCTATGTAATAGGTAATGCATCACAGGTATGATTTAAAACTTGAGCCGCAGTACATATCTGTGCTTATATTCAGGAAAAAAACTCTATTTGTGTTAGTGTTAATTAAAGCCAAATTAGAGGAACAGAGAAACAAATCTGACTGAGGAAAACATCATCATGCATGCCACTTGCTTTGTAATTGTGCACATACCTAATTACACTTCCATAGAGAAGAAACAGAGAGAACTCTCAAGCCCTTTTGCTTATTATTTGCTTTAGTACAACATTCTTCTTCTACAAGCTATTGCATACAAACTTGGTTTCAATGTTTCAAGCTACACTAATTTTTTTTTTCTCCTGGGGAAAATTCTGTTCAATATTTTACAGGCTGACCAAGAAAATGTTTCCAGATACTCACCCAGCTTTTTTTATTCCTCTGACTAATCTAATCCTTCCTATGTCTGCTGCTGGACTTCAAAATAGGATTATTATATGTGGTTTACAGCCTGAAAACTAGATATAGGATTAGCCATTTTAGCTTGATCCTACCTGATAAACTGTGAAATAGTAATAGGAGAAGAAACCTTTTTCCAAGCAATATTTTTTTCACATAAGAAATGTCTCTTTAGAAATACTGTTGCCTCAAATAACAGGAGAAAATCACAATTGCTGTAAGTGGGAGGGAGGATGATCCATGCAAAAATTCTTTCTCACTTAAATTTCTTGAAAAGGTTTGAAAATCAGCCTCAGCTGAACAACAAGGAAGAAAATCAAGGAACAAGGCAAAGATCAGCAAGGCTATCATCATATTTATTAGCAGAGAGTATGTGTGCCTTCATAGCACAGCCAAAAGTAACCTAGAGGCAGAAGCTCTTTTCAATAAGTGGAGGAAAGAAGAAGAAGATGCCAGGTTTTCTTAAAACTAGCCATACAGGCCTTTGGTCAGCCTGCCAGTGGTAAGCTGAGGACAGCCTGTGTTGTACAGGAGCAGCTCTGGAAAAATTTTCCAGAATGTCTCATACAGTGCTGGGTGATTTGCTTTTATGTAAGTAGGCCCTGGGATTTCTGGCAACCCTACATTCAAACACAGCAAAAGGACTTAGCTTCTAGTTTGAAGATTAAATAATTTAAGTGTTGCCATTTGCAAAGTTACAACCTCAGTGGAGCGTGGTAAAAGCCCTGCTGGAGGCTACCTAGTGTCCACCACAAACCCTGTATATTGTAGTGCAGCTTATACAGGGGCACATCAGCAGATGAAGGGCTCAGAGCACATCACATTCAGTCATCTTCCAGGCTGGCTCCTTCCACCAGGCCTTTATAAATGATGGTCAGGAAAAAAAAAACCACAAAAAACCCCACCAAAACAAACAAACAAACAAACAAACAAAAACAAAAACAAAAACAAAAACAAAAAAACCCCCAAAAAACCAAAACCCAAACCCAACAAGCTAATTTTAAACCAAACTGTACTCAGTCGAAAATAAAACAAAGCCTGCAGTTCTTCAGAGCCACCAAAATGATTAATGTATGGACAACTCTTTTTATTAGAGATATGAACATTAAATGTAAAAATATTTGCAGGACTCAGGAATGGGACCAAAATACCTCTCTATCAAAGCAATAGGTTTCCAGTAGTAAAGACCAGTAGCACACCTCTGACTTGCCTTTGTGTGTGAGGGCATTTGCACAAATGGATCAAAATGATCACAGTACTCAGAAGTGGAGAACACTGGGATCAAAAGGTATTACCTAAACAATACAGAGTGAAATCAGTGACTACTTGAGATCAAATTACATGAAAAAGATGGATATGCTTTTGAGAGCTACACGTGCAAATTTGTGATAAGTGTGAGAAGCTACATATGCACTGTGATACAGTGGTCCTGCCAACCTATGAGTGGTTCTCAAATTCTAAAAAAAACTGGATGAAAATATAATATATATTCTTTACCTTCACTGTTTGTCAATGAGATGGAAATGGAAACAAATGTATGACACTGTACTTTAATTGAAAACTGTACTTGCCTTGAAGGAACTCTGTTGCTCAGGAAAGCAACAGAGGAATATCACAACATCTCATGATAAAAGATGACAGTTCCATTATGTGGCTGCTGGGAATGAAAACAAGACAGAAAAAAATGTCTCTGACAGATAAGAAGCCTCCTTGTTTGCGAATATTGTATTTTGCCTGGTTATGATATTCACTCTATGGGTTGAGGAGATAGATCAAAAAGTTCAGACAAAACTTGCTGCAGCAATTTAGGGAATAACAAAATGTACCAACCCACTCTGCACTTCGGCTGTGGGTAACAGCTCTCTAGTGCAAAGCAAAGCTGTCAGGACAGAAGTGTTTGCTTAGAAATTCTGTACAAAACTGGACTTCTTAAGCTGAATTTTGGCTATTGAGGGTTCATAAATATCCCTGGATCCACAGTAAGGCTGGATTGATGCACTGGGGGAAGGTGGAAGGGAACAAGGAGTTACCTTCCTCTTTCTACAGAATAGGACATATGGACAACTGGAGCCCCAGAACTTAAAATTACAGATGACCAAACTCAGACTTGCAGGATCATCAGCAATTTTCATGCATTGAAGCATGGTCTTAATCAATATTTGCTCAGAGATGAAAAAATTTCATTGTCTGGAATAAATTATTGTCTGTGAAGAAGGAAAAATGTGAAATCTCTTTATAGTAGCATAATAATGCAAGTCTCTAAATAGGATAGAAGCGGGGGAAATAATACAACATGGGAAAAAATGAGGATTATGGAAGAAGAGGGTTTGAAGAAAAGGTCATGGTCAAGGTTTTACTCAGTGGCTTGCCTTTTAAAATTCTGTATGGAATTTAGAAACATTTATAAGCATACACAGTTTTGTTGAAAGGGTTTAAGGAGAAAAGAGGTTTGGGGAAAAACAACTGGGCAAGAGAATTTGAAGGAATGTGAGATCAGAGAAGACATGTCACATGTAACAGGGAGCAGACAGGGCGAGACATGAGGATTTCAGTGGGATCATGTGATGAGTGAGAACAACTCACATCCATACCTGCTGAGACTCAGCATCTCTGCAAGGTAGGTCACCTCTGTTTTACGATGCTTAACTTGGATTTGGAGCCCAAAAATATGAAAACTATAGATTTCTTTAATCTTCCTGTCCTATGACTCAAAGGACACTTTATCAGGTACCTTCCTGTCAAATGAGACATGCATCAATGGAACCATCACAAAATGTAAACCCTAAACTAGATTATCTCAGGCTCCAATGCTCAAGAAAATTTTTGGGCTTTAATATGATTCTAATTTTATGGTTATTATACATATAAATACTAAATTATTGCCATATTATTCAATTCTGTCGGTTAATATATTTCAAAAGTGTGTATAATATTCAGTTTACCACTAATCTTATTTAGAATTTGGTCTTACTCGGAAAGAAGCACATGACTTAGCAAAATAAACAGCTAACCTATTTAAGTCTCTTAGACACAAAAAATATTCTCTAAAGTTTCAAAAGGACAAAATATGTACAGGCTAAAAGCAGAAGGATGCTTTTCAGTCCATGTACTGAAAATTAAAATATTCATGTGCTGGTAAGTATCAGGTAAGGACTTAAAGCAACTGGAAAGAAAGGAAAAAAAAAGGAACTACTCTATGAGAAAATATTTGAAAAAAACAGTAGGCTGTTCATACAAATAGCATCCTTAAAAAGGTAGGCTGAGGTTTTCACTTGGAAGTGAGCAGTGATGTGAAATAATGGTAAAACCTCTATTAGTCATTCTTTGTTTATCAGAGCTTCTTCAAACATACTGTCAAATTGCATCTGATGATCTCTTTTGAAAAAAGGTATAGTTCTGGACAAATAGATGTAACAAAATGTGGAATAATAGTGATGTAGAAAATAGAAAAAAAAAAAGCCCACTAGGTATTTTACAAAGATGCATGGAAATGAGTTATTTTTAATATATGGAAAGATTTGAATCCAATTATCTATAATAAAATAGGGAAGGTACATCCTGTTTCTATGTCATAAAAACAAAACCAAAAAAGAAAACACCAGAAAGGGAAAAATCTGCCTAAGAGGCTGCTGATTCTTTTTTTTTTTTCCATTTCATGAACACCCACCTAAAATGTATTCAATTTGTTTTTCAACTGCTGCCCTGAAAATGGTAGAATAAATTTCCAACATTCTTAAGAGGATTTTTGTAATGTACTGGGGCTACAATAAATTTATTCATATCATGGCTTACTGGGCATATTGAACACTTACTAAAGTAAAGAATAAAATGCCACTTTCTTTACCACAGTTAAGAAGCAAGCCTTCAGAAGATGCAAACAATCAAAGACTTGCTCCAAGAGAAGTATAACAATTTCTATCAGCCTAGGACATCTCCTGTAATGCTTTTTATGTCAAAGGAGAGATTAGATTTATTCAAGGAGTTCTCTGAATCTCTGGGAGTGTTCAAGGACAAGCTGGATAGGGCTCTGAGCAACTTGGTCTAGTGGAAATCGTCCCTGTCCATGGCAGGGAGGTTGGAACAAGATGATCTTCAAGGTCCCTTCCAGCCCAAGCCATTCTATGATATTATGACTAAATTAAGAAAAATAAAATTTTCCTGTATGCGATGGAAATAGCAAGAAGGAAAACATATTCTCTTCTCAGATCTAAGGAGAAAAAAAAGGCTCATGTAAAAAAAAAAAGAAGACCATGTTTAAAACACTTTCTTAGCATTTTAGAGAACACTGATATCTTTTTCACAGTACAAGAAAATCTGTGTTTATTTCCTAACAGATGCTACATATTCAAAAAGGGGTCAGAAAATATTGTTTAGATATAAATTTTTATACAGAAAGTTACAAATATACAACAGAAAGATCATGACTCTTACATATCCTAAAGCTAATCACGATCATGCCATAATTTTTTTATTCACATCAATGCCGTTTATTAGGAATTTGGAAAAGATTGGGATAACAATTCCATTGGTATACATCTGGAAAAATATGAAAGAATTATTAGAGATTATATAATTCAAATATGGCCATAAGAAGCTGTGTCTATAGTTTTAGAGCTTACCTGCTAATACTTTGGTTGGTTTTGTACTGTATTAAAAAATAAGAATGTTGTGTTTATTATAATTTAGTCATTCTTTCTACTAAAAACTCTGTAAAGATTACTAATGTTTGATGCAGTTGGATGCAGGCTGTAATAAAGTCCAAGCAAATGTCACTTTTTTTTGTTGTTTTCTTGGCTCCAATGTGAAGGCACCTTTTTCAGTTTTCCCCAAGGCTAAAGGTTTATCCTTTTGTTGCCATCCTTATTATTACCCTGGTGTTCAAAAGGTAGAACGGTCCTCAGGGTAACACGAGCACTTGCAGACTGTTACTCCCTTGCAGAGCCCCCGGGGCTTGTGCTTTTCCCTGATACTCACCAGAGCATGTCCTGCCGCAGTGACCTTGGGCTCACTGCAGGCTTAGGGAGGGAGGACTCCCTTGCTGGAGACCTGTGGTGGAAAAACTTCTCATTAAGAATAAAGTTTTGCCATCTGTCACAAGCCTCACCTGACAGCTGAACCAAAATGCCTTGGCTTCCCCAGATCCTGAGCACTTCCAAGTCAGGTAATGACTAGCGACAGTCAGGAAAAAAAAAAAATAAAAAGGCCACTGAAAACAGAATCATTCAAAGTCTCACAAAGTGCTCAACAAAAAGCAAAGAAGCATGCAAGTAGAAGTCATCTCAGCAGCCCCCCTTTATCTTGCTTGCTTTATGTTTTTGGGTGACTTGGTAGCATTAGGCACATGAATAGTATGGGAATGATACACAGCTCCCCAGCTCGGTGTAGCTGGTTTCTGCTCGAGGCATGTATGAATCTCTTCAGTGCAGATCTCTCAACTTCTATAGCATTTTATTTTTTTTAATGGGAATATGTTATAGTATGAGAAATATAAATGTAGTGCAAACACACTGAGGTGGGCCACAGAATCCTTCAATTGTCTGTACGTTGACTTTATGCCATTTCATGAGCATCTCAAAGCCTTGCTATGGCCTGGCTCTCACGGCTGTGAGGAGGGAAGTGAGCTGATTGTGCAGAGGGGTGGTGGGATTAGAGGGCAGGGTTACACCTGGGTTACACCTGTGGTAAGGAAGGTGCAGAGGAGGTTGTTCTGCACTGGAGAAGGGGTGAGGGGAAGGGGGAAAGGGACGGAGCAGGGCTTATTATGGATATCAACAAGAAAGGTTAGAAAATTAAACAACTTCATAAAATAGCAGGTTTTGTACAATAAGAAGAGGAATATTTATACAGTGAGTACATTTTATATCTCTTTCAGATGCTGGGCACTCTTGTGCTCATGCAGCATCTGACGGAAACAGATGGATTTCCCCAAGGAATTCCGCACAGAGCAGATCCTGTCCATGGAGAGACATTCTCCCATCCTCCCCCTTTTGATTCTTTGAGCTAATATAGGATTTTCTCACAAGAAAACCGTGCTCCCGAAGGATGCTCGCAGAACTTTTTGCTGCATTTTGGTTAGACACAGGCAAGGCCACGTAGGAGGCAACATCGCTGGTATGGTGTGGGAGCTGCCCACAGACAGCTCTGTGACTGTGATGCAGGTGAGGTGATCCTGGAGGCAGGGGACATGTGCAACCTGGCACAGCCCAAGGACCCTGCTGGGCAGGCAGTTCAGCATCCACCTGCGCCTGCTGGGATTACAGTGGCACAGGTCACACAGAAATGTGACCACACAGAATAGTCTGGGTTGCAAGGGACCAGAAAGATCGAGTCCAACTCTAAAGTGAATGGCCTGTGTGGGGATCAAACAGTGACCTTGGTGTTATTAGCATCATGCTGCAACCTGCTGAGGTAATCACTCACTCCTCCATGGGCAGCCGTCTCCCAGGAAGGAGAGCTGTGCTCCACCCCCTGATCCACACAAAAGTCACCTTTCTCAACAGTTTTGTAAGTTACAGATTATCTGAGTGGGCTGTCCAGCTAACAGTCCTCCAACAGCTTGGAATGTTATCTCCATCCCACAGACACCAGTGCAACTCAGGCCACTGTGGGGTGGCTCTCATGTAGGGCTGCTCACGCTAATGAATGGGCTGCTCCAGCGCTGTGTACAATGCCCAGCGGAACAGGGATGGCCAGGATTGCCAGCTCCTTGAACACAATGTGTTCTGCAAAACAGTGTGCAGAAGTTAAGGCAACAGGGAAGTGAACAGGATCATAAAATACCTCAAGTTGGAAGACACCCATAAGGATCATTGAGTCCAACTCCCTGCTCTTCACATGATTTACTAAAATTACACCATATAATTAAGGGTATCATCCAGATACTCCTTGAACTCTGACAGGCTTAGTGCCATGACCGCTTCCCTGGGGAGCCTGTTCCAAAGACCAATCACCATCACAGTGAAGAATGTGAACTTCCCCTGACACAACTCCATTCCATTTCCTCATGTTCTGTTGCTGGTCACCAGAGAAAGAAGCTCAGCACCTCCTCCTCCACTGTCCATGCCATGAGGCTGTAGACTGCAATGAGGCCACCCCTCAGCCTTCTCTTCTCAAAACTGAAGAAACCAAGTGACCTCAGCCACCCCTTGAAGTCCTTGAAGTCTTGCCTCAAGACCTTTTGTCAACTTGGTTGCTCTATACACAGTCCAACAGTCTGATATCCTTCTTACACTGTAGTGCCCAAAACTGCACATAATATTAAAGGTAAGGCTGCACCAGTGCAGAGCAGAGTGGGACAATAATCTCCATCAACTGGCTGGCAATTCTGTGCCTGACACACCAAAGGATGTGATTGGGTCAGGGCACGCTGACATCAATCAATCAAAATTCCCAGATCTCTTTCTCCAACCTGTTTTCCCCACAATTTTTACGTATAACCAGGAGGATGTAGCTCTCTGTGTCTTGGACTGTAGGGAAAGCCTGGCAAAAGCAAAGTTTTGCTGTTGCTGTTTACATGAATGATGGACTTTTTGAATGGAAGAAATGAAAGAACTGGGGAAGGAACTATGAGCCGTGTTGCAATTTACATTGACAATATTCCTTGGTGAAATAACAATTTTTCATGCACTCAAAATGAGGTAAAAGTTTACCCTAGCCTTGTGTAAGTTTGGTTTTGTTGACAGTTAATGCAGCATGAAAAGTAAGGATCTACTCTCTGAGTGTTATTACTGCTGAATGTGCAGAAGTTTGATTCTCATGAGTGAATTTCAGTGTGCATTGAAGGCTTTTGGTAGATGCCCCTTCTGCCTGGTTCTTTCACACAAAGCTATTAGCAGAATTCCCTGTAAGGCTCACTGGTGCAGAGATTGTTTTTGCCCTTGTTCTCTAGACATCCCTGCTTCAGTATTTTACTTTTTTAAATGGTTCAATTTATGACTAGAAATCTAGACAAAATACCTTGCCTCAAAATACTTTAGCATGTGAGTGTCAAAAATAATGTGCTTGGAAATGCCAGCTTGAGCTGGATGTTGTATGTGTTTTTCTAAATGGTTAAAATGATGCAGCTTTTTATATTTTCAAATTTCATGTTCTCTCCGTTTCATGGTGTTTTTCCTATGCAAATTAATTTTCATTTTTTTCTATTTTATCCCATGAGTTAATTTTAAGTATCAAAATAATTGCTTGATGTCCAAAGAGTATGTTTTTTAGAATTATTAATCAGAAGAAGGAGGCTGAACTCCAGGTTTAGGTGCAAAGCATATCTCACTACCTTAAAGCTGAAGAGATATCACAAGTTCCTGTTCATGACACTGCAATTTCCTAACCTGGTACGCTTTAACTGATGTATGAGTGGGATTTTTTTTCCTCATGTTGACTCAATATTTTGCCCTTCTAAATTTCTTTGCCATCAACTATTATTCAGTCTTATATGTCTGTAGGAAATACCTTTCTTGTTAGCAATGTTTTCTTAATGCTAATGTGGTATGAAGTCTTCCTCTGAGGCGCTTATTTAAGCTGAGCCACATCAAACAGAAGGCACATTTCCACCTTGCAAAATAAAGTATTTTTTATTTCTCTTCTGTGACTTGTGGTACCTGACTGGTTTGTGTCCTGCTGTGTTTGATGGGGAAAAGCAACAGAATCACCTGTGATGCCAACTTCAACTTGAATGACACAGGGCACTTTGTGGCCCTTGTGGTGGGACAGGTTCAAGCTTTTCTTATAACTTCATCTACAATGTGTAGTAAAGCAGTTCATCAAATTCTCCAAAGAAGTTGTTGTCTACTACAGAAACTTTGTACACCAATGAACACCAATAGTGAAAAAAAAAAAAAAAAAGAAACATTCCCCCCATTTTAAAAAGGAATTTTGACAGAAGTGAGAGAGTTTTTCATTATCTTTCCTAGGAGAAGAATTTTTACCCAACACAAGCAGGCTGCTATATAAGCATAGGATATGCTGTGTCATGTTCCTCTTTTCTCTGCAGCTGTGAGACTCAGCAGACATTTGCCTTTGAGAACTCAGCATTGGGAATGGGGATTTCCTCATACAAACTTATAATGCTGTTTGTACTTCCCCCGAGCTGAAACCCATGACAGCTTCAGACCGGCAGGGCCAGACCAGGTTATTAATTTTCCTACCTGTGCTCACCAAGTTATTGGGAGTGAGATGGTGACAAAGAGCAGGAAAGTGTGGCATTATCATACAGATAAAAAAGGTTGGCAGCTCCTAGTGTCAGTAACCAGACCTCTGAATCAAAGCCTCTTCTAATGCTGGGAATCTCTGACTGCTTTGGAAAGCTGAAGGCTTTGGATCAGGCATATCCTTCTGGATGTTATGTAACTGGTACAAAACCCCTTCATGATCAAACCCATTTTAAATATATATGCAGTGTATGTGGCTACGTGATAAATGTGTGTGTGTAGAAATAAAACCACCAACTGATATTAACTCAACCTGTTAGGTTTGGGTTTTTTAAATGAGCATGAAGAGATGCATCAGGAGATTATTACAAAACTTATTTTTTGTTTTGGGAGATATAATTCTATGGTTTGGAACAATATCCTATACAAGTCCTACAGGAACTGCTGCTAATACAGAATTTAAGTGTAAAATATTACTTTAATTACTCCAGATGGCATTTCCACGTACTTTTTCTTTTGTGTGTGTGTGCATGTGTGTTTGTACACGTACGCTCTCTGGAATGAATGCCCATTATCATGTCTCTTTTTAGAGCTTCTGTTTCAAAAACATAATGCATAATCAGTTTGATTATGTGACAAGCTGTTTCATCCTTTTTCTCTTTTTTTCTTCCCAAGCAATTTTCTAGGTCATGTTTGTGTTAGGTCTTCCTTTAAAAGAAAAGAATATCAGAGAGATTTTATGCAGAATTTCTTTCAACCAGCAATTACAGTAATTGTTTGGAGAACTAATTTTGAATTGTATTTCTAAATAATTAGGTTTTCTTTTTCTTTAGAAAATCAGAAAACCATTTAGGCAGTGGGGATTTAAGCTATTCATAGAATACTTAAAATACACCCTTCAAGAAAAGTGGGAATAGCTATAGTTAAGATTTGTTCAGTTCAACTTTTTTCACCAGCCTCATCCAACTTTCAGTCTTCAGTGAGATGAATTAAAGGAGAAATTATTTCTAAAAACATACTTTAAACATTTAAAATTAAATCTATTCAACTAACAATATCTGCTTTTTTATCTTGAGAAAATTATTTGGAAAGAATGCCGCAGGCTTGCATTATACTCAAGATACATTAGAAATCTCGACTTTTATTGAATACAGGACCCACAATTACAGAATTGTTCCAGTGGCAGTTAAAAACAGTGGCAGTGGCAGTTAAAAAAAATTCTGATGCTGAATTTTAATGGACTCAATTAATAACTTTGAGAATGACATTTCTCCTTGATCATCCCTTCTGGTGTCAGAATCTGGTAGGTGCATGCTCAAGGGAAGGAAATCCTAGCAAACCCACAAATTAGTGTTCTTCATGCAGTGGAATGCCTTCCAACACAGAGCCCACAGCTGGCAAAAAGGAAGAGGCTGGATCTGTTTTCAAGATGTCAAAGGCAATGGAGTTGTTCCCCGCTGTCGTACAGGATATCCTCTATGAAGCTGGGAAGTTCTTTAAACCCATCTTTATGGTTTTGGTCACTATTGTTTAATATTTATTTTCACAGTGCTCCAGTTCTGATCCCTCCATGAAACCTTGGCACAGCCATCAGAAGTGTCTCAGGGCTGGAATATCATTTCCAAGTTTTGAATGCTCTCAATATAAGCTGGAGGCAAAGGATGCTGTGGATGGTTTGTCACTTGCCTGAATGCTTTTCTATGTCTTCCACAATTTCACCCCTAAAGACCTGTGGCATCACCCTGATTTTTCAAGTTTTTCTAAAGCCTTCTGATGTTTAAATTCTTGTACAGAACTTTCTCATGCAATTTATGTAAATAACTTATTGTTTACATTCTTTTATGGGGGACGAGCAACTTGATGGACTGTTGGGTTGCCCAGTGGCATTGAGGAGGTGGCACTGTCACCCTCCAATGACACTGGCACTTCAGAGATCTATAAATTGGAGTCAGAAATTAATAAATCGCTATTTTTGTCTTGGAAAGAGCTGCTGTCCATGTCGTGTTGTTTCGTGTCCTACAGTGACACTGGTGCCTGACAGATTTGGGGTTGCTCAGCCTAGAGAAGTCCCTGGGGACATCTTGGAACAGCCTTCTTGTACCTAAAGTGGGTGGAAACTACAGAAAATAGGGAAGGGACTATTTATCATGGAGGGTAGTGATAGGAAGAGGGGGCATGGCTTAAAACTGAAAGAGAGCAGGTTTAGGTTAGGCCTTAGGAAGAAATTCTGTACTGTGATTGTGCTGAGGCACTGAAACAGATGGCCCAGAGAAGCTGTGAATACTGCATTCCTGGAAGTATTCAAATCCAGGTTGGATGGGGCCCTGAGCAACCTGGTCTAGTGGAAGGTGTCCTTGCCCATGGCAGAGGCTTGAAAGTAGATGATTTTTAAGGTCCTTTCCAACCCAAGCCATTCTATGAGTCTGTGATTTTATTTTGAATTCCGGTCTAGGCAGAAATTGATCCCAGGAAATGAATGGAATAATACCCCTCTGCCTAAGAGTTATCTTATAAAGAAAAATGTAACTTGTGATGTTTTTCCTGAGACATTCAGGTGCTGTGTCAGTAGAAGTTACCCAAAAAAAAAAAAAAAAAAAAAAAAAAAAAAAAAAAAGGCCAAAGGCCAACTATGGAAAAAGGTAATTCTGTGCTGTACAGAAAAGACTACTGTACAACAAATTAAGCCTAGGGCCATGATATAGTTAATGAAGAGACATTAAAATGCTGAATAGCTGTCTCATTCACTAGGCACTACTCATCCAGGTTGCTACTGGAGGCAAACAACCTAAAGTAAAAATAGCAAACAGTGACTTGTGTATGAGGCAATTTCATTAGAGATTACTTCATAAGCATGTATACAATGAAGACACATAAAGATAGGCTAAGTTCAACAGCTTGCAAGAAAAAGGCCTCCGACCTTTGAGTACTTGCTTTGCTCATTAAACAACTTTTGAACTTTCTTCTGTAGAACTTAACTACATATAATTAAACTGTAAACCTAGCATGTGACTGCTGCTTTTCATAGTGTCATGTAGAATGACTCCTGTCTATTGACAGGTATTCTTGTAAGTCAAGAAGATTTCACCCAACGAAAGAAAGCATTAAACTTTGATTTAACATATTTGCAAAGTTATTATATGTTCATTTCAATGTTTAGACATAGTTAGATAAGTATATTAAACACTAAATAGAACTTTTTGATTAGTGTTGTATTTTCTGTCTCTCTCATAAAGTTGTAGGCATGACTGAGTTGGGTAGGGAGCACATGAAAGGCACTAAGCCACCTCTGTCTGCAAAACCTCACACATAAACTTGAGTTAACCATCAAAATTAGTATTACTATACAAAATTACTATTTTGCTACTAAATTACTATTGGAACAGAAGTTTTTCCAATGCCTAACTAACTAGCACGATTATTTCCAGCTGAATAAAGCTTTTTTTCAAGCAGTATCTCCCTTATAAGAGCTTGTTGATGTACCTCCACTGGCAGAACCAAACACATAAAAGATATGAATAAAACTATGGTGTGTTTTTTGAAGTCTGCTTAGGCACCATAATAATCATCTCTGATGTTCAATGAATGGAGCTCTTCCTGTGTCTCAAAAGTTACACCAAAGGGAGAAAAAGAGTGTGGGAACCCAGGGCACAGGGAATATTTCTCTGTCTACTTTGAGGTGCCCTGACCCCCTGAGAAACACTGACTTTGACCCTCACCTATGGATAAAGCTTCCAGGACTTCCAGATAAACTAGAATCCACAAGAGTGTAAGACAGATAATAGAGAATAGTGTAGTGTATCACTGGGGTGAGAAATTTAGGTTTTAGAGTGTTTCAGTATGGAGCCAAGATGGAGGGATCAGGCATTGCCCTGAGGTGTCACCGTGGGGTGACACACAAACAACACGGACAGCAGTTCTGTTCAAAGCAAACTAAAAAACTCTTTATTAAAACATCTGACTCCATATATATATCTTTTTGAAATACAGTGTCATTGGAGGGCTACAGTGCCACCTCCTCAATGTCACTGGGCAACCCAACAGTCCATCAAGTTGCTCATCCCCCATAAAGGAATGAAAAACAATAAATTATCTACATAAAGTTTGTGGGAAAGTTCTGTGCAAAAATGCAAAC
The DNA here is from genome assembly GCA_013400575.1 of Peucedramus taeniatus. Classification (NCBI taxonomy): domain Eukaryota; kingdom Metazoa; phylum Chordata; class Aves; order Passeriformes; family Fringillidae; genus Peucedramus; species Peucedramus taeniatus. Next base: position 103,931 of record WBNO01005468.1, on the reverse strand, counting down.
ATCAGAAGGCTTAGTAAAACTTGAGAAAATCAGGGCAACACTGAGCTGCTTCTTCTTCATCTGCTCCATTTTCTGCAGTGTTGGTGGCACAGGGTGATTGGCTGAGGAATGCTGCTGGTTTTGGTTACGTGGATGACAAGGGATGAGTTATTGGTAGATAAATGGAAATAAAGTATGTTTTCAGAGTTAATTGGATGAGGTGATTATAAAGAACCTTGAAACTGTACATTCCAGAGCCATTTTGTGGTGGTTTTCCTACGTGCTAAGGCTGGTATGGACGGCATGCTAGGTTTTTGATAAGATAACAATAAAACAAGAGACTGCAGACTGAAAAAAGTCCTGCGCATCTCCTTTTTCCTGACACAGAACTGAGACTGGAGGGTTTCCCCCATCAGGGGAGCCTCCCAAGGGGCCCAATGTCTAGGGGCAGACACCCATAAAAGAGGAAGATTATTTTTACATATATTTCTGAAAAATAAAGAAGTTATTTTCTGGGAAGATGAAGGAAAACAAGGACAGATGTGATGACCCACTCTAAGAGGAAGGAAGCATCAACTTCTCTGGGCCTCTAAAGGAGATTTTAATTTCATGAAGACATTAGCTAGGAATGAAGACTGGCAGCTTGCGACAAGTCTAGAGTATGTCCTTTTCCATCCTTGTAACACCACTGATCATCACTATTACTTCCTTATAAAATAGATGTTCCTAAAAGGCATATTGGTTCTACAGTAATTATCTGATATTCTAAATTTTTCATACAATATCCTCCAGATATTTCAGTTTTCAAGAAAAGAACCTGTAACATTACAATTCACAAGAAAAACTTTCTTGGGTTAGACCAAAGGCTCAGAGTCTCATTTGAATGAGGCCTTGGTCAGACAGAGTACTTATGACAAGTAAGAAACTAGGCTCATCTGCACTGATCTGTCCTGGCAGAAATCCATGTTCCTGTGCTGTTTTAGCCATGGTACCTTCCAGTGCTTTTTTAGCCATGGCACCAGGAATGCTACAATATCCCTCATGGCACTATTAAGTCCATATTCTGTGTTGATTTATCCCAGTTCTCTCAGTGTTGGACTCTGCTAGGGTGGCACAGGGGTGACAGTGACAAACCTTTTTTTGGGGAAAAGAGGCAATCACTGTCAATACTTGGCACTAGCAGCCCTCCACAATGTGGTATCTCAAACTGGCTGGGAAAGCACCCTGAGGTGTGCAAGGACCAGCCCCACAAAACCCTGCAGCATGGGGGGCTACAATGCTCTTGCACCCTCAGGCATGACAACCCCTAATCTCTCCAATACAAGCAGCACCCAGTAAAACTGTTTACAGGACAGCAAAAGCAGCAGGTTATCTATCAGTCAGGTTAACCTTTTGTGTCACAGAGGAGTCTCTCACCCAATCCATCTTGGAAAAGCCTACACTTATGCCCACAATCACAGCCAGAGCCAGCTTTGTTCCCACAGCAACAGACGCAGCTCCTAGAACATGACCCAGCTTTTTGGCAGTGCCCGACCTTCTTCTGCTGGAGCCCTGACTCCAGCCCTGGCAAGGCCTGCTGAGAAGGGGTTGCTGTGCAACCTGACTGCTGTGCAGCCATCCTTGGCAGCTCAAGACAGCACTCTTCACTCAAGGCATGCTTTGATGACTGGATCCATGCATTTTTCTGCAAGGAGTCATTTGTTCCCCTAGCAGCTAACATTTCTGGCTGTATCTAGTGTGTGATCAGGCACAGCTTCCTTCCTCTCATACCCACTGGAAAACAACTGTGCCTATCTGCAGTGTTTTTGTGTCAGGTTACAGAGCTGCCGCCAGCCAGGATTCAAGAACACATGGGGAGATAAAGGCCTGGCAGGAGAGGTTTAGGGCCCAAAATGTTCCATGTGCTATGCAGAGTGTTTCCTCTGGATGGCTGCTTGCTTTTCACTGCTTTCTCTTCCTGCCCCCACCTCCTGCACAGCCCCATAAAGCCAGCTTCTCCCTCCAGCCCAGACTTCCCAGCTTTTCAGTTCAGTTTCAACTGTTTCAGGATATCTTAGGTGTAGTTTTGGGACAGGAAGCACATTTTTATTTCTCTCCCTTTCCATGCTTGCATAGCTGAGCTGTCCATTTATGCTTCAACCTGGCTTCTGCTCCACAGCCTTCTGTGTGTGTGGGACAGTGCATTTGGAGGCAGAGTGGATATCTTGAAGGTCCTACTCAGCCTGTGGGGCAGCTGTTTGCACCTGTGGCTACTGGGAACTAACAAAGTCCTTGAAACTGTGAAGCCAAGTGGCTGATACAATTTGAGCACATCTGTACATTGTAATACCCTGTATTATGACCCCATTTCTCAAGGCCAGTGACCATGCAAGTAAAACTGGAATACCACTGCAGTATTTTTTTTTCTTGATTTGATTTCAATTTCTTGTGCAGGAAGGGCAATAAATATATCAAAGAATGAAAAAAAAAGTAACAGATGGGATTCACTAAATGCTCAGTTATCATCTTTTTTTCTTCTCTGAGAAGCGGAGGTACTCAAACATATTCAGATCAAGCCATTTGAGCCTGGCCATTGCTCAGTTGCAATTTCTCATGCTTTCCATGACAGTGATTTTAGGGACATCATACACAGTAATATTAAATACATCCCGACGTCAGAGACTTAACCTGAACATGATTCTTTATCAGGAGGTGGCATCACCTTTTTCACAGGTGATGGAATCAGCCCAGGAACGGGTTTTAGCAACACTCAGCTCTCTCTCAGCTCAGGTGGAATCCACTTGGTGAAGGGTCCAGAGCGTAAATTCTACGGGGAGCGGCTGAGGGAGCCGGGGTTGTTTCGCCTGTAGAAGAGGAGGCTCAGGGGGAACCTTATCCATCCCTATAGCTCCCTGAATTTTTTCCTTGAATCTTTTCTGACTGTGGCCAGGTGGGGGTCGCTTTCTTCTCCCAAGCACCAGGCAACAGGATGAGGGCACACAACCCTGAGCTGCACCGGGGGACAATTAGGGTGGGCACTAGGAGGAATTTCTTCACAGTAGACTGCAAACAGAAAAGTTTTAAACGTTCGAAACCTTTGAGGTCTCGGCACAGGTGCAAGAGAGGCAAAACCCCGCGCCGCTCCGCCCGGCGGCCTCCTCAGGCCCCGCCCGCCTCAGGCCCC
>WBNO01005468.1:0-100693 GCA_013400575.1 Peucedramus taeniatus | reverse complement strand
CAGGACCGGGACCGGGACCAGTCCCTGACGCTCGGTGCTGTCTGTCTGTCCCGCAGGTGAGGCGGGCGGTCACTGCCCTCCGCGGTCACGTCGGCAGGGTGAACTGCGTGCGCTGGGTCCGCCGGAGGGACCGCGGTGAGTAGCGCGGCGGTGGGGCCTGGGCCGGGTCCCCTCGGGCCGCGGGCGCTGCTGCCCGGGCAGGGCAGAGGAGGCGGGGGAGGCTCAGCGGGGCTGTGCTGTACGCTCAGAGAAATGGGGAACTGCGACCCTTGCAGTGCATCCTTTCGCCTTAAGCGTAGCTTCCATTTAGGGATTTTCACACAGTCAGTTTGGAAAGTATCTTTGAGGTCATTGAGCTCAACACCACTGTGTCAACTAGACCATGGCACTGAGTGCCCCGTCCCTTCTTTCCTTAAATACCTGCAGGGACAGTGATTACACCACCTCCCTGAGCAGCCCTTTCCAATGTCTAAGCATCCTTGCTGTGAAGAAATTTTCCCTGATATACGACCTAAACCTCCCCTGGTGCAGCTTAAGACTGTGTTCTCTCATCCTGTCACTTGCTAGCTGGGAGAGACTGACCCCCACCTGGCTACTCCCTCCTTTCAGGTGGTTGTAGAGAACGATAAGGTCTGCCCTGAGCCTCCTCTTCTCCAGTCTGAATATGCTCAGCTCCCTCAGCCACTCATAAAATGCGTGCTCCACACCCTTATCAGCTCTACTGCCCATCGCTGGACCTGCTCCAGCACATAAGTGCCCTTCCTGAACTGAGAGGCTCAGAACTGGACACAGTACTTGAGGTGTGGCCTCATTTTAACAGATAGGTCTGCAAAAATGTGACCTGCCAAACCCAGGTGAGCTGCGTGGTGAGGGGATCTCTGTTCCTGGCCCCACAGCCAGGGCCACCCCAGGAAGATGTTTGCCTGGGGCTGTGGCAGCTCACACAGGTCGATGGCTCGTGCTGGTTGTTCTTCTACCAGTCTCTTCTGTAAGGTTTGGAGTTTGACTTTGTAAACTGATTTGCAATGCCTTTTTTAGCAATTTCTGAGTATAAAGCTCTGAAGTTGCATAGAGGTTATGTGCTTGAAAAGAAGAATTTTTACATAGATAGAAGTGCTTGAGACATTTATGAGGCTTTTGCTGGATAGTTAATTCCAGGATTTAACATTGCTTAGTGCAAGCTTTTCATAGGCGTATATTCTTGCCCTTAGGCATTTATGGAAACTCACTGAAAAAGAGAAATGGGACTGTTGATTGGATTGTCAATGTAATGTGAAGCATGCTTCCTTTTTTTGAGAAGTACTGAGGTGCAAACATTAGTTTTTAATAGTGATATAACTGCCATCCTTTCAATGGGTTACACTGAAACATATTCTTCTTAAAAATTATTAAAAAAGTTATTTTCAGGGAACTTGGGAATTAAGTTTACTTGTGAAGCTTTGAATTCTGTTTGTTTAAATTTCTCTTGCTTTATTTTCCTATCTTCCAAAAAGACCAAAGAAAAAACCCAGAATACTAATTTACACTGTTGGATTTGAGAGTCTTCTGGAACGGTATTTTTACCACTTTCATACAGAACTTTAAATAGTCCTGTGAATTTTCTCTTAATATTTTCTTAGGGAATATCTTTACTCTTAACCTGTTCTGCACAGTGCAACTCCTATTAACCATACTTTATTTTGGTTACCAAATAGGTATATAATAATATATATATATATATATGTCACTATATATAATATAGTGATATTTTGTGAGTAGTAACCTGCAGAACTGCTTATGTTGCTGTTACGAAGCTAAGTGTACACTGAACTAACCAAAACATATTTTTTAGCTTCTGAAACAGAGTTAATTTCTGGTGGATCTGATAAACAACTTATTCTTTGGGAATGGAAAGATACAGTAACATGGAATAATCAGGTAAGCAGGAATAACCTCTTTTCAAATCTCCCTCTGCACTAGTTTCTCACATATCACAAATTATCTGTTTTGTCTGTATTTCCGATTCCTACTGTTTGTTTCACTTTGACTGTTCTTGTTTTTTTTTTTAATTGAACCCAGTGTGTATATCCTTGAAATTGTTGGTACTCTGTCTTGCTTTGTTTTACTATAAATGTTGCTTCCTTTTTTCTGTGGTTCATCTTTTTCAAATCAGCATTGGTAGAGAAATTAACTAACCTGTCAGTCATTTAGTGGATTTGTTTAGGTGTCTGAAAGACCTAAGTTTGTTTGTTCTTGACTTGTCAGCTTTCTGATCTCACTTGACAATTTTCTTTAAACCATCTTAAATCTTCAAACCATGAGGCTCATTCTGAGCTGGCATTTTCTGTATCTTTCTTCCTTATTTCCTTATATCCATTTGTAGTGATTTCTGGTCAATCTGTCCAACAGTGTGGGGTTTGTGTATAGATAGTCTTACCAGAATGATATACAAGTTGGAGTAGATGTTTAACAAAAATGAAAATAAAAAAAGTCTGTGCAACAATTGGCTTTTGTCAGAGAAACGGAGAAAAGTAAGGAGACATGCTAACTTATTATTTGTACTGTAAAATATGAGGCAAAAGATTCAGTCTTGGGTGAAAGAGCCTTCCAAATAACTGGAAATTTTGATGAAGAAAATGCTTTATTATCCAGCTTTTAACATCTTGCTTATTAAGCACTAGATTGTGAATGACTGTGTAGGTAACCCATTTCATCATCTGTCTCAAAGTAGGTTATTAGGCTTGGCATTTTAAAATGCATGAGAGTGCGTAGTAGGGGGGAATGAACCTACTTTGATGGAGGAAAGTTCTCATCCTGATCCATTGTAACTGCTCATGCATTTATTTAAATAAACTTACAGACTTTTTAATGAACTTTTTTGGCTGATGTGGTACACAGCCATATGGCAATAATTTCAAAAGAATGTGGCTAAATATGCACATTTCAATGGGAATTCTAGACTAGTGTAAATTCCTAAAAACAAAGTTCTGTATTCAACCAATCAAAAATTCTCACTGAGGCCTACCAGGCTGTATTTTGGAAAGAGATGTCAAGTCTCTCTATGATAAAATCTGAATAAATGCTGGATGACTGCTGATTGCAAAATTAAAAGCGTCTCATTTTGATCTTTGTGTTTTTGAGGAACAGATTGCAAATTGAATCACCTGTATTCATTGTCTAAATTTAGCAGTTTTGTTTTCGTGTTGGCATTTTGAAGGAGTAAAAAGCTGTTTTGGTTTGTGAGAGCGCACTAAACATTGCTGCTAAAGCTGCTGTAGCTGCTGCTTATTCCATTGTGTTCTCTGCTCTGTCTCCTTCACTAAGGTTCTCCAAACTTATATGAGATGTTCCTTAGGGTGAGGGACAAGAGAAGGAGAAAAAGGAAGGAAAACTGCTCTTCCTAACTTCTCTACTGTTTCCAGCTTCCCTCAAGGAAGGGTGAGGTTTCTATAATGTACACAGGAACATTTAATTCTGTTCAGCTTTGAGCAAAATCTTACCAAGTTAATATTCATTGCTGCTGTATCCCTTCTCTGGGTTTCCTGGAATATACTCTAGCTTAAGCATAGCATGGCAGACACTCTCCTGTTGCAGGTATAGAACTCATTTTCAGTATTTTTTTTTTTCCCAAAGTGGCTTTAAAAATTCTCATAAGTTACTGGAATTTAAAACTGTAAAATTTTCTCATGTGTTTAGCTTGTGAAAAGCATTCTTCTCAAAGGCCACACGGAAGCTGTTTTTGCTGTGGATGCTGTCTACCAGTCAGATGAACCTGATTTAAATCTGCTAATAGCTTCCGCAGCCTCTGACTCTACTGTGAGAATCTGGTCTCGGCATGGTTCAGAAGGTAACATTTTTTTAATGTTAGGGATAACATACTGGGTAAATAAGAATGATGAATGCTCATCCATTAGGTATTAAATACTAACATCTTATACTGCAACTACAATTGATTTGTCTTCAGACTTTAGTACATCAAAGCACTATATTACTCTTGGAAAGCCTTGGGTCATATTTGTTCTGCAGAATGATTTATCTTTATATTTCATCAGGGATGTGTGGCCTGAATTTACTTTTTTTTAAAATATGTTTTCAGATTATGATTATCTGAGCCATTGTTTTGCTCTGTAATGTGGAGGCAGACTAGCTGTATGCATGTGTGAAGTAGAATTACGTAGTAAAATTATTAATGCTGGCATTAGAAAGGTTAGGCTTAACTAGTCACTTGTTTTTTCCTATTGGCTTGAGTCCAATTAAGTTTAGCATAGCTAAAGGGATCAGGACCTACTGTTGAACTAGGCCCTTGCATGGAAATACAGGAGAACAGCATTCTAAAATACATAAGAAATAAATTGGGTAGATAATTGAGATTTAAGGTGTTATTTGCTGGTTGAGTTATAGTGACTGCAATTTTTTAGCTACATTCTTACTTCTCTGGTGTATTTGAAGATTTCATATTGCCTTGCCTACATGAGAGAGGTGGGAATTGTCAATCTACAGTCCCATGTTCTGGAAAGCATTTTTGGTGCTCCCAAATAACCCCATGAAGTCTCATGTTTTCCATTTTGTCTTGATGGTGTCGGTAACAGTGATAGAGGGACTGATTCTTCTGCTGTAGACAGTTTTGTTTTTTTTCTGCTATCTTCTTGTTTATTTTGATCTGGATGGCTTACTAGTTTAACCATTTCCAGGATCTCAGGGATGTTTGCAGGTTTTTGCTCATCTCTCTAGCTGCTGTTGTAGAAAATGGATTCAGTTTTATCTTCTTGTGTTGTGAATGCTGTTGCCACAGGTTATATTTTGTAATATTTATTGCTTCTGATATGTTACCACAGTGAAACTGTATAGATTTAACACTCAGTATTATCTTCTAACTCAACTAACTGGATGAATTTTTATGGCCACACAGAAAATGATATTATTGTTTAGGCTTTTGAAAAAATGTGGATTTTTTTCAGCTTTTTAAAATAAAAATGGATGGGAAATTTTAACTATATAGTATAGAAGGAAATGACAGTGTAATTGTAATAGTTGCAGTGAATGAGATCAACACTCTGTTCCTGTTTTCCAGCTAAATGCATTGAAATTCTGCAGTTTGGAAATGGATTTGTTATGGATGTCTGCTTATCCTTCTTGCCTGGCAGCGATGGTAAGTAAAGCTGCACATCTTGAATATCAGTGCAGAAAGAAAAACTAAGAAATCCCCCAAACAGATTTTAATTTTACTAACTCCAGACCTGTGTGCCACAGTTTTTGTTTCCTATGAAATCTGCTTAAACTGATTCTTGTATCTAAAGATTTTCTCTGAACTCTTCTTACTAATTAAAAACAAAGACTGATTACAGTGTCTTCAAAATGGCATTCAGATGGAGTTGTTTAGTTGAACTCTTGAGATGAAAAGCTTTAAACCAGGGTAACAATGCTGTAAATGAATGGGATAGGATGATACTGTTAGTTCCACCTGCTCCTTGTGGTGCTGCTGCATATGTTTGTTCTTGTTGTTTGAATTGAAGGGCAAAATTCAGAAAAAATCTGAAGGCCTGCATTGAAAACCATTGATTCCCAAGCAGTGTTTTTCACTTGTTTTTTCAGTCTTACATGTGAAAAAAATTTGAGATGCTGAACTGCTTTAACATGACTGTTCAGTATGGTTTATGTAGGTTTCTACTAACAGAAATGTTAGGTTTTGTAGGCTGCCACAGACATATTCTTTTTGTGCAAATAGGTAGAAGCTTTTTGAAATAAAGCAGATGTATCCTCAAGCCAGATACATATGTTGAATTAAATTTTTGTGTTTCGGTATCATTAGAGCCTTTCACCTGGATGGAGGTCTGCCAGGCTCCCAACTGAAAAAGTTCTAAATTTTCTTACTATGTCTGGAATTTTCAGCTCTTTGCTGCATGCATTCCACACTGATGTGTTGTTTTGATTATATGCCTACAAGCATACTTTATTCTTTGGCTTTGATAATTCTGGGAGCAATGAAAGTTCTATCAAGATTTGTTGTCCCATTTGGAAATGCCAATGTCTGTTTTCAGAGCATGTCTGATACCAGAAGCAGCATCTGCACCATTAAAGAACATTTACGCCTCTCTCTTTCACTTTTCCTGTAAATATACTAAAATGTGCTTGTTGGGGTGAAGTTAAAAGGCTTGAGGGTAAATTAAAATCATTACTGCAAGTGCGAATATTCTTCAGAAGAGAAATGCATGTGGTGTCTATGAGTATAATATTCATATTGTAAAACAATAGATTATATCTTCATTTATAATACTGAACTGGTAAGAAATTCTCACTGTAGCACTCTAGAGTAGTGCATCTGTTCAATGTCGAAATCATTTTGTATATAAGGGAAGTAACCATATATTCTGAAAACACCATAAATTAAAATTATCATATTAGTTCTTAATACTAAATGTTTCTGAAACTCAAATTGCATGAAACATTTGAAACTTCTTTGAATGGTGGAATAGCAATGATTTTATTTTCCAGAGTCCCCAAAACCAGTGTTGCTTAAAGTTACATTGAGAGGTTTTCCCATCCCAATTCAGATTAGTTATACAAAGCAGTACAATGCTCATAAACTGAAAAAGTTATTTTTCTCAAGAACTGAAATTATTTTAGATTTGCATAATTTCAATTTGCACAAAAATTTAATTTTATGTGAAATTTAAAAAAATTTCTAGACACTTGCTTTTTTTGTTCCAGTTCCCATACAGATGACCTCTGCTGCTAAAATTGCAAAGAAACAGTTTAGATTTTGAACCGTAAATGTATAGAAATGTTTCCTGTAGAAATATGTAAAGGGGCTTTTAATAAAGCATGGCCAGTGTTTTCTCTCTAAACCTGACATAGTAGTGCATATAGCTGAGGAGTATGCTAATTCTGAAATCTAAATAAAGTAGCTTAAAATATATTATTAAAAATCACTGCTGATCATTTGTCAGAAACATTAATCTCTAATGGCAATTTAGAATTTTAATGATCTTCAGGGAAAAATGATCTATGATAAATTTAGGAGTTGCTCAGAGATCTTTACGAAGGCTAAGTTGTCAGCTGCACAGAGATTCAGAGTAGCTTTTCTCTTGAGAACAATCTGCATTTCTTAAGTCAGGAACTAAATACAGAATTACTTTTTTTGAAAATCATAAACTACATTTCCTGAAGCATTTATGGTAACCTCTAATTTCACTAAGAAAAGAAATTTGAGGCTTGCATTGAAAACTGATTCATATGCAATGGATGCTTTTACTTTCAGGAGATGTTCCTGATGCCTAGGATTTTAACTGATTGTCCTTGAAAATAAATTATTAAAAATAAAATTTAACCATTTTTGTCAAGAAGTCAAATAAGGGAAATCTGACAGACTGCTCATAAAAACGTGACCAGTCATTTGCAGCTGGAATGCAGCTTAAACACTTCTCTGGCAGCCTCTTTGTTAAGGAGTTTCTGTACATTTGCTGTTTAGTCTTGAAGAAGGGCTTTTTGCAGTTTTTGTTGCTTGCTTGCTTTTTGCCTTACAGTGTCTGCACAAACTCTGCTTCTAAAATGCTGGCAATAGGATTTACTATTTTACAAATCTTGATCAGCTATTTTTCACTTAATCTAATTCTTTCTACAACCTAGATAATTGTCATGATGTAGCGTGACCTCTGACAGTAAGTAATTGTCTCCTCAGAACTGCAACAGGTGAAAAAAAAGAGCAAGTGAACTTGGAAAAGCTCTGCTTACCCAACTTACTTTTCTTATTTCCTCTGCAGGAATTGTATCTTAATCAGATTCAAATTCTAATACCCCAAAGCATTTATGTGAAAAACTATAGACTAGTCCATTTTTGCCAGATACGTATTTCTTGATAGAACTTTTAAAGTGAAAGTATTTGCATTTGTCTGCAACAGGAACTAAATCATAATTCTCTCTTTGGTTTTCTTAATTAAAGTTTCATTCCACTGAGTAAATATGTAATTACAGTAATGGCCCATAAAACGTGTTTCTCAGGAAAGGGTGTTATTGTTTTCAAGAACACTGTATTGTGTTTATGGAAAAAAACGTCACTCTTGCCCAGTTTCTGTGGACCTGATGACCAGGTCTTCATTCAAAGCACCTCATCACCTTCAATCCAAAGCAGGTTTTTTTAGACCTATAAAAGAGAGGAGGAGACAGATGTGAATTGTGACTTAGAGGTTGGAGAAAAGAAGCAAGTGATGGAACTATAAGAATATGGAATGTGACTGAGAAGTGCAAGAGGAGCAGTGGATAACTAGGCACAGATTTGGTACAAGTAGAAAGAAGAGATTAGTATAGACATCAAACATACTATAAATATTCAAGTTGATTTTTGATCTATCCATAGTAAAGATAAAATTGTCTATATGAAGGGATGTCATGGAGGCTTTTTGTTAAAAGAAGTAGTTGATTTTAGTGAAATTTAGTATCTAGTTTTCTATCCAGACTTGAGAAACGCAAACGTCTAGCCCTTAACTTATGACTTATTTCTTCATAGTTATATACTAAATTTATTTGCTTTTACTGTGTCAGTCCCTAGCAGTAACACTACCTCCTTATGATGTAAAAAAAGAAGAGTGGAGTAAGCGTTAATTATTTTTCCTCATCCTCTTCTGTTTGAGAGAGGAACTAATACACTGCCTAACTTCTCATTTTTAAACTTAGACGTAACTTTCTCTGATTTGATTCCATAGACTTTACAGGGTTTGTGCACTTTTTAGGTTAGCCAGTGGAAGTTAACTGCTACCCAAGACTTGAGTAGTCTTGAATGAAAAACATTTCATTGCTTTCATATTCTTGGGTACAGATAGTAATGATCTGTCTTCCTGTTCTGATCTTTTTATTTCCTGTATAATAATGATGCTAACTCCATCTAAACCTATCTTATTTGATTTAGGAACTTGAATTGCCTTAGTTCTGAGTCATCTTGTTTTGTTCCTTCCTTCTTCTGTATTTAAAGCAATTACCTGTTGATATCAATAATATATAATTAATTAAAAACTCTAATACTTGCACTTCCTACAGATATATGAGCTTGAGGCAAAGTACTCCTTTTAGCATCTTAAATATTTATAGATATTATTTGCAGTTAAAATAACTTTTGAGTTCTGTGTTCTTAAGATACTAATTTATTAGACAGCTAATGTAGAAAACATTAAAAAAGTGCTATCACACTTGCATGTCTGTTAGTATTATAATATTTTGATATATTTCTATATTGATTTTTATATTGTTTATATTTTTTCATGTCCTAGAATATTAGATCTTATAAAAAAATGAAGACCTTCTTTTCCTTTCTAGTGCCAATACTGGCTTGTGGTGGTGATGACTGCAAAATAAGTTTGTTTATACAGCGGAATGGTCAGGTAATTACAATTTTTGTCTCTTGCTCAGAGCATTACTGAGTTTTCTGCTGCTTTTTTGTGCTGGTTATTTTTTCCAAGTTCTTCAGTAAGTCCTTTCTGTCTCTACATAGCCATTGCATACAACAGCCTTTTTTCAAATAGTTCATCCATTTTTCTAGGAAATGATGAAGTGCACATACAGAATATTGAAGTTGAATTCAGTGCATTACAGTGTTAGTTTTTCTTGATATTTTTCCCCTGTGTGAAGATAGCCTGTTTCTATTCCCACTGATACAAAATAGCTGCAACTGTCCTTCTTTATTAAGTATCCAGGCATTGAGTTGTTCATATGGAAATGATGTTACTTTCATTCTATAAATTCTTATAATAAAACTGTTATGACTTCTATCTGAGGAATTTTATGTTTGTTGCTAAGTATGCCCTTTATGCTTGACTGCTTTTGAACATCAAAAAAGTATTTTAGGAGTATCTGATCTTATAAAAGCACACATTTTTCATGTGTTATTTGGAAGCTGTCAATTTTTAGTTTTTCATACAGATAAATATTCCTTTCGAGCAGTAGAAAAACATTATGTCCTCTCTTGCATCTGTTCAGAGGTTTTGTTAGATTCTAAAGCATGTGTTGAATGACTATTTTCCAAAACAGAATTCAGTATCACTTCTTTCTTTCTCTCACTCCCTTAAAAAAACCCCTTCAAATCACAAGTGTCTCCTATTGCACCAGTGAAGCTACCATTTAGAACCCCCCTTTGAAACTGGCATATGTAGAACCACTTAGTCTGCTGCAGTTGCTCAGACACTCTCCCTTTAGGGATTAAAGAATAGAAACTCCTTTATTCTTTTATTTGAGAGAGATAAAAGCTACTTTATAGATAATTTTGCCTGTTAGTGCTGCCATGTTACAGTAATAAGATTTTTTTGGTTGCTGTTGTTGCCAGTAAAATAAGTACTTCATCCCCTTCTTCTATGTTTAATGATTTCTTGACCACTCAGTAGAAAAGAAGGGTGCTTGGTTAGATTTTTGATTTTTTTTTCTTTTTTCCTGTGTAGCTTGTGAGTTATGTCAGTTTAATGAATTCTCTGGGAATTAGCAATGGCAAAATGCCACTACTGATTCTCAATGTGCTAAAGAAAGACTTCTGTCTCAGGGACTGTGTGGTTGGTTTTTCTCATTCAGAGTTTTAAACTTGTTTTCTTGTATGATGTGGGTTAACAAATGATATACAGTTTGACTGGCAAAAATGTTCAGAGATACATAAATTATTTTGCCCATTGTTGGCCAAACTTTCTGGTATAACAATAGTCTGCCATTTTAAAAGGCAGTCAGTCTGTGGAGGGTAAAGGAAGGTAACTTGAATAAAGGAGTTCCCTCTTAAGCTTCATAGGCAAGTTTGTGCTGTCTTTTTTTGGAGGTAGGAAACTTGATTTATACAAGGGGTGAGCAATTTTGTTTTGCATGTGTTATTTTTCACAGTTTCAATTTCAGAAAGTACTTTCACCAGCTGTTGTGGCAGGGTTGGTGTTCAGAATATCTCTTAAATGAGGTGTAACTTCTTGTTGGTGTCTGTCTTAACTTTCCAGAACATCTCTTCTAGCTAAGTGGACTCTGCAGACCTCAAAGAGAAGAGCCTGTGTTGCGTTTTACAACTGTTAACATAATTGAAACATCCTTGCAAGCCTTCTGACATGAATTCTTTCCTAGCTGCTAAATCTCGTTCATCGGGTTTTCTCAGATCTACTGACACCTTTTTTATGGCTTCTTAGTAGCATTAAAGGTATTTGAAGGAAGTGTTTCTATAGCCTTGCCATTTTTTACTGGAACTTGGCATAGGAGAATGATTAGAATCCTAGCTCCTGTGTCATTCCCTTACTGGTAAGGGCCTGTAGCTCTGTTCAGTTAATTCAGCGATTCTTGCAAAGCACTTCCTTTAGTTAACATCCCCAAAAAGGTTGTTACGAATGTGAGTATGAATACAGAGGTAGAACATGCATTCGTAACAGGGCATTCTTATGAAACTTAAAGGGCACTGTTAGACTCTGAGTGAGGATGAGGCATCTTTACTTAGCTAATTCAGGCTAAGTAAATGAGTTTACCTTTTGGTAAACTCATTAATTTTGCAGTCAAAATGTGTTTATTCATTAAAAACTGCTTGGTTTTTAAAACTGAGTGGGCATGCTTTACATCTTTTGAGACTCCTTACCCACAGATCCCTTACTGTATTATATAGTAGACAGAAAATAAACTCTTTGCTTTTCTGACTTGTTGGAAGAGGGTATTGATTTATAAAAGTATCCAGGGAAAAATCTTTCAGAAACAATAATATGTCTTCCTGCTTGGGATATAACATATACAGATGCGGCCTGTGGAGGGTAAGTAAGTAAACCAGCAGATTGAATTAGAGTTTTAAACCAAAACATTTCTATTTGGGCTTTGTTTTTCTGAGAAGATGGTGCACCGTGTGTTTTAGGTTCCACCCAAATAGTTTGGCATAGTTGAGAAGTGGAATAGGGGGATGAATCAAAGATAATTCAGGCTTTTTCTGATCTGTTGAGATTAACAGCTGTGTAGAGGATGGATATCACATCTAGTGTCTGCTGGAGAAAAAAAATGAGAAGACTTGGACCACTATTGCCAAGTTTACCAAACTACTAGCCAGGCTACTAGCCTGATCCTGAAAGAGATGTACCCAAAATGTGGGCAGGATTAGTTGTTCAGAGTGTGTTGGGCATGTCCACAGCTTCATTAGTTGTGCTGCCTACAGAACAGCTTTATTCTTTGCTTAAAAGGAAAGAGACCAGATTGCTGCTAAGCAACAATGTTCAGAGATTAGGTAAGGGTAAGAGGCATGGGAAAGCCTGTGAAGTAGACTCAGACCAGGAAGTTTTGTTAGATTTAACTGTTGGTACTGTAACCTCTTATGTATCCAGTGAGGACCAAGTGTAAACTGAAACAGAGAAGAAATATGAGACTATAAAAACAAAATCCGTAAAAAAGGGAAGAATGACAGCTCAAAACACTGGTGTATATAGAACCTAGACAATAATAGAAACTTTGGCTGAATCACCTAAAAGTAATGACCATCTGCACGAACTTTTATATTGATTCAATTTTAGAACTGCATACATCTGAAGAAACTGAATATAGGATGCCAAGAGACATAAACTTCAAAGAAAAAGGCAAAAACAATACTAAAAATCCTAGCATAACAGCGTACATTACTCCTTGCTCAGTTTCAGTCAACAGTTTTTAGTTTTATGGGAAACAATATCTTGAAAACTTTGAATCATAGAACCTTAGAATATCTCGAGTTTGAGGAGACCCATAAGGATTGCTGGCTCCAACTCCTTGCTTCTCACAGACCACCTAAAACTAAATCATATGACTAAGAATGTTGTGTTCCTCATGCTTCGCTTCTGTATATGGTAATAGCCCCTGTGTTCACCTCTGTTTTCCAGCCACTGTAGTGACACTAGTCAGATGGGTGAAGAGTGCAGGATGATGTTATAGGGATGGGAGAGGCAGCAGTAGTTTCTGATTTAAGGGACTGGATGCCTTTTCAGGGGTTTTGGGGGTATCTCTCTTCAGCAGTGAGGCCTCATACACCATCTGGTGCTGGTATTACTGCTGTGAGTGAATATGAGGTAATAAAATTCAGCAGCCTCTGCCTTAAACCATGTGAATAGTTCAGTGGGACTATTTGATGTAAGCATATAAAAATAAAAATTAGCACAGATTTCTAGATGACTGGTTAAGCATGTTTGTTCTGCAGCACAAAAGAACTGCATGCTTGACTTAAAGATAAGTAGTGCCTAAAAACCTGTTTGGGAATGACATAGAAATCTGGGGTGGTATTAATAATCTCAAAGTAATTAGTTTTACTCTTTTAAGGGAAAACAAATGGCTGCTTTTCTTAGTAGATATCTTTGACGTAAGATGAGGAGGGTAATTAAGAAATAAAACACGCCACCACACCTTGAAAAGGGAAAATGATTAGATGTGTGTTTAGATTAATATTAGGGTCAAGGAGATATACACACTGTTTTAGTGTTAAAGGAACCATAAAAGAGAAGGATGTTAGCAAGTTCAAGCCTGAACCAATCTTTCAGTTAGAAAAAAAGTTACTAACTTTGATGACTATAAAATACAGAGCATTTTCTCAAAGATCATATAAATGAATAAATAAATGTGTTTTATCTATTATCTGAAATATCAATTGCTAAAAATATTTTTTATGTATTGCCAGAAGCATGTAATCTTCAGAAAAATCTCTAGGTTGCTGTTTCATCTCAGTTCCTGCCTTTACACATAACCTGTTGGGTGTTCAGCATAAACATCTGTCTGGAGTGCCCTATCTAGAAGTGCCAGTGGTTGCAGAAGTAACCAGCCAAGTGAGACTTAGGTGGCTGTGAGAACACATTCTTAAGACCTAGGCTTTCTGATTTGGAAGTATATGATCAGCTTAGTCTGGTCATGTATCCTGTTCTGGTCATGTATCTCATATATGGATGGTTCTGTAATTTAGGGACATTTTACAAGGGCATGTAGTTGCAGGAGAAGGGGAAATGGTTCAAACTGAAAGAGGGTAGTTTTAGAGTAGGAAGAAATTATTAGGAAGAAATTCTTTAATGTGAGCGTGGAACAAGTTGCCCAGAGAAGTTGTGGATGCCCCATCTCTGGAGCAGCTTGAGGCCAGGTTGGATGGGGCTTTGAGCAGCCTGGTCTAGTGGAAAGTGTCCCTGCTCATGGCTGGAGAGGGTGGATCTAGATGATCTTTAGTGTCTTCTCCAGACTAAACCATTTTATGATTGTGACTGCAAATGTGTGATGAGGAGAGACAGAGTAATACTGTTTGATGGGAAAAGGGTCTTGGAGAATATCAGAAATGTTGGATCAAAGAGAGAGAGACTCCAATTTCTGAGTATGGATTTTTTTCATACGCATACAAATTTTTCCTTTTTTTTTTCTTTCCTGTCACGGATTGGAAGAGAGACCTCAGTTGCAGACTTGTGCTGATAGCAAAGGCTGTCATTTAGTCGTAGTTCTAAGTAGACCTAGGTAAGGGATTTAGTAGAATATAATGCCAGAAATAAAATGATAAGTTATTCATACTAAACTACACTAGTGTTTTAACTGTAACAGTTACTTCAGACATTTTAATTCATCTTGGAATAAAAAAATGTCACGGAAGTTTTGCTATTTCTGAGCAAAGAAGAGCAGACATGGGTTAAATTCCAAGTAAGGAGTAAATAGTTGTACTTGAATCAAAGTAAACCAGTAATATTACATATGTTATAAATGAAAATAAATTACTAGTGAAAGTTTTTAAAAGGGAATCCAGACTGTGTTTGCATTCTGATGTTCCTGAGCCCGTGTTCACACAGAGTTTTCCATCAGCAGTTCTTGATGTATACCTTCTTTAGAAATTTCGTCAATAAACTTTAGAAACATAGAGAATATTTTCAGTACCATAACTGATTCTTATTAATCATATTATATTATAAATATAGAAATATAAATTTATTCTTGAAAATAATTTCAAAGCATTTACTCTTCTTTTTATACTTGCTTTTACCTGTATTCATTTTCTTCATCATCTGCAGTTGCATCCACTTCACACAAATACGAGAAATTACTTGTCCCATCAAACCTGCATTACGTTATTCTTTGTGTACCACAGTAAGCCTGATAAACTTAAAAAAAATTTCAACAGTATCATAGAGAGACTGTAGCCTCTTCAAGGTGTGCACCTTAAATTCACATCCTTTTCTGCTCTTATATGGGTTACATGTGCTTATCCAATGATGGCAAAACAAAAAAGGCTCGTCTCGAATCTGTGTGTAAATTACAGTCCTTAGTAGTGGCTTATTTTTTTCCTCTGTTGCAAATAATAGAAACTATAAATATAAAAGACTTGAAAAAATAAAGCTTGTTGCTGATATGTGCATGGTCCTTAGGTGCATTTCTTCGATGTAACAGGAGTTTTTATTCAGTTTCAGAAAACATTAATACTCCCTGGCCATGAAGATTGGATAAGAGGCATTGAGTGGGCAGTCTGTGGTCAGTATGCAAGATGAATAAAGTGGAATAGTGTTTAATGGCAGTACTAATGTTTTACCCCTCCAACAGGTGACCTTGATGCACTGTAGTACCTAAGCTCTTGTGGTTGTGATGTTTGTTTTCCTGAGATGGTGGTAATTAGTATTAAAAATCAAGATGAAACTTTGTATTCTTTTAAAACATTTTTCTTGCTTGTTTCATGTATGTTTACCTGATTGGTACTTAAATGCAAACAAATTGGGGTTTTAGCAACTTGTCCTTTTCAATATACAAATGTCTGTATCTGAGTGAGGAAATGTTGGCTGTTTTTTCAAGATGGGGAGAGTAGGGGGAAATAGTATGTTTATATTTTATTTTCCTGCTTCCCCCTCCCCTTTTTTTTAATTAGGAAATTAAGAGGAGAATCTTTTCAGACATTAACTAATTAAATAGTTATTGCAATGGCACCAAAAAAAAAAAAAAAAGGGAATTTGAGGATGCTACAAGCCTGGAGATAAGAAAAGAGGAAAGGAGATTTTGACAAGTATTGAGACTGATAGAGTTCCGAAAGCAAAGGCCATAAGTAGGAGGGAAGTATATTTATAACATGTATAGTGCTTACCTTATCTTCCATGTCTTACAATCATGGACATGTTCATAGTGTGTTATAAAATAGTAGAGAATTTGAATTGCAGTAGGAAAATTTGAATTTGGATAGTAGGGAAAGTGAGTTGATGTTGAAATAAAACTGGATTTTTTATGATACTGTGCACAATAGGAAAAATTGGGATAATGCTGTTAGGTGCATGTATGGAAAGATGATAGGTTAGTCATGGCAGTGGCTGCAATGAAAATGTGGCTCTGTTTTTTTTTCTTGTTTTTCTGAAAACAAATAGGTGAAGACCTTTTCTTAGCAAGCTGTGCTCAGGACTGTTTGATAAGAATTTGGAAAGTATGTACAAAATTAAAGCAGCTTCCAGAAACTGAAGATGATTCCATAAAACTGAAAGAGAATATTTTTACTGTTAAAGGTAGGTAACATCTGTAAAATTCTCTGTCACAACTTTCAACTTGTGTAGCTTTTAATGGTTCTGGGGAAGCTGACAAGGTGTTGGTTTTATGTTGACTGAATTATTTTTAGCTGTTAAAAAAGAAGAAATACTGTTTTAAAGCCAGAAGTTAATGATATATTACACGAAATGGTAAAGCAGTGAGAGGGCTTAATACCAACATGGGTTGTTATTGTTATGCATATTCCAAATGCAATATTTTGGAGACTTATTTGTCTGTGGGAGAGAAGCTGTTCTGTAGTTCTTAAGTTTCATAGCTTAGCTTTCGTTTTCTTTTGAATTCAATGAATTAAAAGGTACTGCTATTACTTAAAGATTAAAAACATACTGCAAAGAACAGATAAGTATGTCCAGGCTTACTTTATGGTCATTTAACAAGCTGTTTAAGCACAGTAACGTCAGATGCTTGCATTGCTGACATTGCAGGGTAAATGGTTTGGCAACCTAGTTAATGTAATAAAGTGTGTTTGATGTTATGTGTAAAAAGTGCTCATGATACTTCCTGCAAATCCTGATTCATTGTTTGAAGTATCTTAATGCTTGTGTTTTCAGTCATTTGGAGATGCAAATATGCGTAAGGGTATGCGTAGTGCCAATTTAGAGCATATATTTCAGCACTGCTTGAGAGTTCTCCAGGAATTCTGAGAGACCCCTCTGAGGCAATACACTGGCCTGTAACCATCAATCTGGTCCTCAGGGCTTGTGCCAAAGTAGGATTTCAAGGAGCTGTTCAGAATTGTTCAGGAAGCTTTTGAGATATTGGTAGATGTTGAAAGCAGTTGATTATTTTCACTAAAGATATCAGAAATGACCTGGTCTTTCTTGGCTTTTAAAAAGAAATATACTTTTCTCTGATTTTTGGTAGATGCTGACACATCATATGCA
Source organism: Peucedramus taeniatus (assembly GCA_013400575.1). NCBI lineage: Eukaryota > Metazoa > Chordata > Aves > Passeriformes > Fringillidae > Peucedramus > Peucedramus taeniatus. Next base: position 83,351 of record WBNO01005468.1, on the reverse strand, counting down.
GTTTCCTTGGAGTCTGTGTTGGCTGGTCATGAAAACTTGGTGTATGCAGTTCACTGGCAACCTTCATTTTCCAAAGGTAAAAAGATATCAAACACTTACCAGTGTTAAGTGTCGTATACACAGAGTACAGTCAGGTGTCTTTGTATTGTGTTGGCATGTTAATTTGTTCCTGTGGAGGTGACAGTCTTTAAATTCTGCAAATAATGTTTTATGAGTAAATAGATGTTGCCTTGTGAGTACAAGCTGCTTGTGTTTTATGGCTTGCCCAATGCTGGGTTCCCTAAAATAGATTTTCACTAGAGGCAAACTGATCTGAGAGACATATTCTCAGTGCAGAAGGTAAGGTGGGAAGTGTGTTGCTAACATATCACCTCATGAGATGCCTGCCTCTAATAGAGATGAGATCTCTATTATCAAGAAAAGTTCCTCAGTGGTTTTCATACAGGTTTCAAAATTGGTGATGAACCAGCTCGCTCTTTTCCATTCTGTGTTGGGCTTTTTTCTGGAGTATTTCACTGCATTCTGGGAAGCGGTCCTAAGTTACTGTAGGTACCACATGTTGCTAGAGTCTGCCGAAGTCAGTAGCAAACCTAACAATTTGGGAAAAAAAACAAACAAACAAACTGAACAGTGAATACTGGACAATTATTTGAAACTGTAAATCTCTCAGTAGAAACTTACTTAAGGAATGAAACTGAGAACTGCTGTGCATTCTCTGTGTGAAACTCTAGCTTTTCCTTCAAACTACATTTCATTCAGTATAAGTTTGGAGTGAGAAAACTGTGGAATGTGGTTGTTCTCATGTATGTGTTTTACTTTTTCTTTGGGTGATTATGGCTGAGAATCTCCTAGTATCTCCTAAAGAATGCCTGGCTAGAGTGTAGAGCCTTGTAAATTTGGCATATAAGAACTGCATTCCATGTCTCTGATGCTGAACAATTTTTTAACGTGTTTGTATTTCAGTATCACCTAATTTCTTCAGAACATATGCTCCTAGGTTGTAGGGTAATAATTTTCCTTGTACTGTAGATGGCAGCATGCAACAACCAATGAGGATATTATCTGCATCAATGGACAAAACCGTAATCATCTGGGAACCTGATAAAGAATCTGGAGTCTGGCTAGAACAGGCAAGTGTCAGTCTTTCTCACAATATGTGCTGTATGGAAGTGGTGTTTCCAGCATCATGTGTGTACTGTAGGAAACAAAAACTTTATAAAATTCTGGCAGAGAAAGGTGAAGTGTTTTCTTGCAAAAATACTCATTCTGCTCTATTACGAGTAAAACTGTATTTAAAAAAAAGGGATACAATATGATTTTTATTGCTTGTTTGTTTTCTTATTACTGTACTGAGGAGTTTATAAGGGGTGTTTATGCTCAGCTGTCATTCATAGTGTACAAGGCAAGGGCTGCATAGTAATGCATGCTATGTGCTCCTGGTAAGAGGAGGAAGAAACCCTCTTGGACTATTTGCAGTTCATCCTTGTGGGAATGTGACCTAAGCAGTTACCACAGAGCAGCTGACATGCAATTCACAAGCCTGGTTTTACTCACACTAACTTGATCATTGGCTGTGTCATTAGGTTTTTCTTCCATTTGAGCTGAATACTCACGTGTCACTCATGTAGTATTCTGAAAGCTGTTCTGATGTTCTGATGTGGATCATCCTAAATAAACAAGTAGTAGAACCAGATTTCTCTAGTGCTTTGATTGATGTCTTTTCAGCTGACCTGCTTTTCCAAATTGCAGTAGTTCAGTTGAAGTTGTTTGTGTGGAGTTATGCCAGCCATTGTTCGTGGTCTTTCCTGTCACAAAGAAAGTTCCAATTGTCTCTTGGGTAAAAAAGCAGAATTACAGTAGGGTATTTAATTTTTCCTCTATTTCATTGAAAAATTCTGATGCCTTTGTGCTTGTAGTGGCACCAAAATCATAAAAGGGCAATTAGTTCATAAAAGGGCAATAGAGATGCCATTTGATGTCCCTAGGTGTAACACGTAGTTGTGGCTAAATTCACAAGCTTCTAAAAATGGGTTGTATAGTAAAGCTTGTTGCAAGTTGTGATTCTTTAATTTTACATTCTCTTTGCATTGATTTGACCACAAATGTGTAGCTTCAAGTTCAGATCAGACATTTTAACTGCAAAAATCCATTTTGCATCAAGAGAGGAAAATCTGAGCTGGAAGCCTGCAGGGAGGAAGGGCACAAGGGGAACATCCCAGTTGCTCTCTTTCATCATGATATGATGAACAAGATGTCTTCAGAAATTCATTCCCCTGTTCAGAGGTGAGACTAGAATTCTGCCTCTAGCATGGCATATCAAAGTCACTTCAATATGAGTGGTATTTTTTTTGAATGAGTGCTAATAGAATGGAACTACTAGTGCAGTGCCATTTAAAATGGGACATTGGTTCATTTTGTTTTGGTCTTAGAAGAGGCTATATAAGAATGGGAGAGTTGAAAGCTTGGAAGAAATTGTGATCTTATGTCTTGAATAAAACTTGAAAATGTAACTTTATTAATCTTTTAATAAAATTTAAAAAGTGGAAAGGCACTAGAGCAACTGTAAGGCCTGTGTGTTTGCATGTGTGCATATGTGAGAAGTCATAAGAAGCACAAAACAGGCCAGAATATGCCACAGAAGGAGTGTGGATCAAATTAAAGCTCCTTCATGGAGAAACAGGGAAGTGAAATGCTAGGGAATCTTGGATTAAGTAGGAAAAAAAATGTACTTGGGAACCACTGTTTCTTTGGATCGTTTTTCTTTATTGTGCAACAGAGCAGTAGCCAGGCAATAGATGATAAGGAACTGTTGCATCCAACAAGCTGGACTGAAACACAGAACATTTGGGTTTACATCTCATCTATTGTAGTGTTTTCTTTCCCTTGGGGGAATCCTATCTTGAGATGTCTTTGAAGGCAGGCTCCATTCAACTGGCACACAGGTTTACTTCCCATGACATTTCAGTGTTTAACTTTGCAATTAAAATATTGTTTGAATGTGTTTGTGTGTGTAATGTGAACTCTTGACTATAGGTAGTTTTTCATCCTATGATGTAAGAATGATTTTGTAGGAATGGAAGGCCATTTTCATGGATATTTCACTGCTTTTCATTAATGTAGGTACGGGTAGGTGAAGTGGGTGGCAATACTCTTGGATTTTTTGACTGCCACTTTAGTCCAGATGGTTCGATGATCATTGCTCATGCTTTTCATGGAGCACTACACCTTTGGAAACAGGCTACAGTTAATAAGGTATGTTGGTTTTTTTGTTAGTAGTATTACTTAAAAGAGTTGTACTTATAAGTCATTTGAGGTAAATTTCTGTTATTAATAGAAAAGTGTACCAGTATAATTTAAAAATTAGTGATTGAAATAGTCCTTTTCTGAATGTAATATTCTGTAGGAGTCTCATTCCTGCACAGAAGGAAGGCTGAAATCCTCCGGCCTCTAAACCCCTTTTCTTACCTGTGGGGATCATGAAGTCAGTTGAATAGACTGAACTCCTTTGTGGTTGTGCTTTGTTCACAGCTGAACAAATAATGCAAGTTTCTTTCAGATGGGAGCAATACACCAGAATTTGTGTCTCTTCAGCCTCTCTTGAGTTCTGATAATTTGCTGTTTACAAATGTCTTTTTCTTACTTTCTTAATAAGCACATTGATACTTTTATTTTGCTTGGAATGTGCCAATCAGTCAAATGAAAAACTCCTTACTTCTTTGTGGAACTCTTTTCATAGAAAGAATGGACTCCAGAAGTTGTGATTTCAGGACATTTTAACAGTGTAGAAGATGTGCAGTGGGATCCAGAAGGAGAGTTTATAATCAGTGTGGGCTCTGATCAAACTACGAGGCTTTTTGCTCCATGGAAAAGGAAGGAAGAGACAGAGGTATGGTCTTCAAAGATTTTATGAGTGTGGTTAAGGGGGCTTGGTCATTCCTGAGTTTGGAACAAACTGTCTGAATATAACTCAAACCTGAAGTTCCCCAAGTGATGATCTGTTTAAAACTGTTTGGTTTGGTAATTGAGTATGTCCTGTTTTTACTTAAAAAATATTAGTGGCAGAGTTTTTGCAATTGCACAGTATGATTGCAGTTCAATTCTGAGTCCATGTCCAGATTACTTTCAGTTAGTGTTCTCCCAGAGTTTTGGAAAACAGGCTCTGCAATAATTCAGAAGGAGGACTACATGAGTGGTACTAATAACCACCTATTGCAGTGTTTTAACAATTGGCTACACTGCTGCTGGTAATAATCAAGAAACTCAACTTTGGTTGTGCTTTTTTACATGAACATAATCTAAAAAAAGTTCTCACTGTATTTTTTTACATTAATTTATTAATTACTCTGTTTTACTAGAATGATTATCTGAACTACATGAGTGCAGCTGTCTTGTTTTAACCCCCAGCCAGCAATTAAGGACCACACAGCTGCTCGCTCGCTCCTCCTGCATTGGGCTGGGGGAAGCTCTGTTTAGGATTGCAGAAGTTCCTGTTTCTTGTTTCTCATGCATTTTCCTCCTTTACAAATACAACCTTTTCTGGCAGAGCAGTACCAATGTTCCGTTAAGGAAACTGGCAGAAACTGGACTGACTGAAGTCATATAAGGCCCTGTGCCATTGGTTGGGAAGGCTATTATAGCTGTCTCATCAAAGCTTCTGTAATGTAGACCAGCACAGGAGGTCTGATGTTTCTGAGAGTGTGAATTTGCCATCAGTTCTTTGATTTCCTTTTTTCAGGCCACTCAGGAGTGGTGGCAATCTCATTTCAAGAGCTACGCTTTACCTTGTGTTGTAGGAAGGATATTTCCAGTTTCCTTCCTTGCTTTTTACCCTAATCTCCACTCAGGAGGGTACATTAAATATATTGAAACAAAGTTCAGGACTAGCACATGATGTAAGTTGGCAGCATTCAAGTGTTGTCAATATCACTTTCTCTGTGACATACTGAAGTACCACTCTTTATTATGTATGCTGCTTGCTAAATTTTAATCCTGTCTTCTGAAAGAACTGATCTTTGTATGATTTACCTGCACAGCTCGCCCTGAAACTTCTGAATCAATCGATTTAGCAGAATGATTGCAGTTGTTGTATCTAAATATGGCATAAACTGAATTCTTGTACTTTGTCCTCCTGTTCTGACACAGAGCAGCCACCAGGCTAATTTGACCAGGTGTAAATCTAAGTAGTTTCAGTATTTGCCGCTGCATGAGGTGTGGGAGAAAGCCTTAGTATCCTTTTTGGATGGGTGAAGTGCAGGGTTGAAATAGAAATGGGTCATTTGAAGATGTTTATTCAGGACTTCTGAGCCCTGGAAAAGTTTTTAGTTCTGCTGCTCATGAACTTGGATAACACAGGCTTCTAAAATGCCTTACTTTCTTTATCACACTAAGTTTAGCCTCTGAAAAATTACAACAGGTGACACTTATGTTTGTCTTAGTAAGACACAATAGATGGTTCAGATGTTTATGGAAAGTTAGTATTACAGCTCAATATTCATGTTTTTCCCTGTAAAAAGGAAATTAAGTGTTGAATACAAATAAGCATCCTTTCTTAAGGTCTCAGTTCTGATATCAGAATATCAGAAAAGACGGATAACCATCAGCTTCAATTTGTCAGGCAAATTTCCATCCTGATTTTTCTGGAAGAAGCTTTTTGCATGACTTATATAGCCCTCTCTTTGAGGTTTGAGTTTTTTGTGTTGTATGCAAAGATGTATCCAGTAAAGGGTAAGAAGGGCTTGTTGCACTGTTTGATTTCGTCTTTTTTTAAAGAATGAATGCTTTTTTCCTCACTGAAAAATAATCATGCCCTTGTGAAATCATGAGGTTTTGTAGGATGTCTCAAATTTCCATTCAGGTCCTACTGGAAACTTCATCGTTCAAAACTCAATTGAGTTTTTAGGGTGATATGTGCAGTTCACAGTCAATATAATGCCTTTGCTTATATTCATATGATATCTAGTCTTGGCTACAGGCTTTGGAATACTGAAGTAGTCTAAGTTATTTCAATTGATTCTAGTTCTGCTAGCTCTTAACTCAAAAGTACACACTGGATTTTTCCAACCGAAGTGTCATCTAGGTGAAGTAGCAAATAACACTTAGAATCTATTATGTTTTTGTCAGTTTTTTGCAAAGCTTCTATTAAGTGGTCTCACTTGAATCAAGTATTTAAAGAAAAGAGGGAAGCAGTAACCTGTAGCCTGCTGACAGCAGTGCTGCTGTTCTTTGTAAAAGACAGATGAAGGAAGCAAGATAATTATCACTACCTTTCTTAGGTCTTTCAGACCTCCAGTCTTGGAAGTAGTAGGATACAAACGTCTTTTTACTTAGGCAAATTATGTTCTATTTCTGACTGTCTAGCATGAAGAAGTCACAGTAAGTGCCTTAAACACATCTGTGCAGGGACACAGTTTACTGATTACAGGAATGGTTTGGTGGAAAAAGAGGATTCAACTGATGTATGTGAACACCAGTTTTATACACATCAGTAGAAGATTCCTCTTAACTTTACTCTGTGCTAATAAGTTCAGCAAGGAGAGTAATCGTGCTTTTTTGGAACTTTAAATTGCGCTGTTTCTCTGTTTAAGAATTGCGTTTTAGCTGTGTGTCTGCTCATTTTTAGGTAACCTGGCATGAAATTGCCAGGCCTCAAGTACACGGTTATGACCTGCGCTGTCTGGCGATGATCGGCCGGTTTGAGTTTGTGTCAGGAGCAGATGAAAAAGTGCTTCGAGTTTTTCGCGCTCCCAAGAATTTTATAGAAAACTTCAGCAACATCACTGGTATCCCAATGGAGAAGCTCTGCTCCCATGTAAGTATGCTAAAGCAATGCTACACGAAGAGAACCCTGTTAGATGTAAAATAAGCTAATGCTTCAGAAAATGTCAGATTGCACTAAACTTTGTAAAAATTTTTTTAGTTGTTCTGAAACCATAACCTTGTTTTTCCTTTCTCTTCTGCTTGCTTCCATGTGTGTTGTTTCATATGTATTTTTATGGTGTTGTTATATGAAACAGATTATATTTGAAACCAAACAAGACCTTGTGTAAAAAGATTGAAAAGAGTGTGGGTAAATTTTAAGTAACTCAAACCAAAGTAGACCATTGTACACACTTGGGGATTAAGCAAACAATAAAGCCCGTTAATGTGTTTCCCCTTAATTTAAGGGTGTAGTAGTCTTACCTAGTTCTAATTATTGTTGTGTGGTTATGTGTTGGTATTACTATTTTTTTTGTAATTGCATGCTTGGAAATAGCATAAAGCTTTCGGCACTATTTTTAGTTCTTACATACAAATATTTATAAATATGTACTTGCTCATGCTTTATTTCCTCTTGGCATTGGAAATTTTCTTGAGGCCTTTACATTCCAGTTCTTAGTTGTGGGTATGTCAGCTATCCTGTGCTGCTATCCTTTGTTTACTCCCATTTTGCATTAATGTCTAATTCTGATTTTGTCTGCATTTTGTAGAGCACACCTCATTCAAGATAGTTACCTTTGTACAGTGCCTTGCATGCTCTTTGGATATCTCACTCAAAAGCAGGGTTTTCTGTGCAGTTTCTCAGAGATGGATTTGCCTTTCTGTTTAATTTAACAATTGAAATATCTGGGATAGAAATAGAATAATTTTTCCTGATAGCGGAAGTTACATAAGTAGCTGCTTAGTGCTTTAATTCCACAAGACTTCGTAAGCATTTGCATTAATGACCATTGTACAAACAACATTGTGCTTTTATAAGGGTGGCAGATGTCATTATTTAACTTTATTTAGACTTTTCTTATTGGCTCTTCCTCTGTTTTTTGATTCAAAATGAAAAGTGCTGTTTTTTGATTCATATCACAAAGTGTTTCACATGGGCTTTGGTTAAAGAGGAAGGTTTTATGAGCTCTAATTATACAGCTGCTTTTAAATAGCTTTCTTGAAATTGTTTTCTGTGAAAGCTTTTTATCACTAAAGTGGGGAAGCTTTTTTTTTAATATGGCTTAAATGTTCCCCAAAAAAGTACCTGAAACAAAAAAACAGTTTTATATTATAAAAGGGTTGAATAGGATTACATTCAGTTCAAATCCATGGGATTATATTATACTTTGGGTTGTAATGAGGAACCATTTTTGTTTTAGAGGCCTTATGCTTGTCTGGGTCTCTGATACATTTTCTCATCTAATTATGAACATTTAAGTACATTTTAAGCTGTGATCTAAAGTATTGATTTAATTCAGTAAAACAGTCTCTCTTTGAACTTTTCTGATACCATAAGGAAATGGGTTTACAGCTATTAAATCTTTTTTTTTTTTTCTCTACACAAAGGTCCCCAAATTCACTTACCCTTTCTAAATTTTTGCTCTTTCCCTATACCATTATGGAACTATTTTCTGTCTGGTGATTTGTCTTTCCCTTGTGCTGCTTTAAACAGACATGTATTCCAGCCACATCTCAGTACTATTTACTTAGTTGTGTTTCAAGTTGTGGTCACAGGCAGTCACCCTCTGTTCTCTTTTCCAAAATGCTCCTTTATTATTTCACTTCAGAACAACGATCTCCCAGTTCTATTGTGTTAAAAACTGCAGTGCTCTCAGTTAATAGATTAATTGTCATGTATGTACTGGAATAAATGTAATTGTGGAAGAAAACCTGCAATTAGCGTTGAAGAAAATCCTTGAGCTGGGGCCTTAGAAAAGTGCTTTTTTTTGTTGGTTGTTTTTTTTTTCTTTTCTTTCCCTTCCTGCCAGAGTACTGGTCTTTGTTTTGTCCAGGGTATGCTCTAGACAAGAGTTTTTCAAAGTGCCCCCTTCACTTCTCTAGGAAAGTAACTCCAGAAACTCTTGGGGATTCCTTAAGCTGTGGCCTTTGAAATCCAAGCCTACGAGACAATCTGTGTGTAACCTTTCTTTTTTCTTTATTTCAGCAGTCATCTGATCTTCCAGAAGGTGCAACTGTGCCAGCTTTGGGATTATCCAATAAAGCTGTTTTTGAAGGTATTGCTAGTGAGAAATAATGGTTGTGGCGTTTGATGTAGAAACTTTATTTAAGGGATTGGCTTAGTGTACATATTAGGTCTGTAAGTGTAGGCTTGACTGCAAGTTCAGAATCTAGAAATAAAATCATACAAAGTGTTTATTTCTTTGCTAGCACCTAAAAATGGTGCTTAAAAGTAAAAAACACAAATAATGAAGAATTAGTTAGCCAACAGTAGCTAATATCTTGTAGAGGCAGTGGAGATTATGTTGTGGGGGAGCAAGGAAGGAAGGGCAGACACCTCCCTAGAATGATAAAAAGTGTTTTCCTGAGACTGGGAATGAGACCAGGGATCTGGTTTTTCATAAAGTCTCTGTAAAAATGCACTATAGTGGAATGTACAAATTAGGTCAGACCTGTTTTTTTTTTTCTCTACTTAAAAGCTTTATCAGAAGGTGTGATCTACAAAAGGAATCATTTTAATAAGCTTTATCTCCAGGGTCTTCAATGGCAATAAGCCAAATTTTCCTAAAAAATTTGTAGAGAAAAAGCAACTTGGTTGTACTTCAATAACTTGTAAAACATATTTTGGCAAAGTTTTTTCTCCTGCTCATGAGTTCTTCCAATGAGAGAGGGAACAAAACCTCCCTCTTCTAGATTATTCCCACACACAGAATAACTAATTTCCATTGATTTCATATGGCCCAACCAGAAGCAGCACCATGAATAGAACTTCCCTGCATCATCCACCACTGCTCACACAGTGCTGTCAGCATTGATGGCTTAGGGTAAAACACCACTGATGTGTTCTTGCTTACTCTGCAGAGGAATATTCCTGGTGATCAGTTAGTGGTCTCTGATGAATGTTGCTCATTTCATTTTCAAAGAGAGCGAAGATGGGAGGAATGGGAGGATAGTCTTTGCTTTGCTTTTTCTGTACCTTCTTTTTGAAACTGCTGTGCTTGAGATGTATATTTGCCAAAAAGGTAGATTCTGTCTGAGAGGAACTGTTCCCCATCTCTGTACCTTTTTCTTAATACCTTCACAATGAAGGACAGAGTTGAATTTTAACTTACAATTAACTAGTTTTGGTTACCTCTGATACTTTTGCCTAAAGCTAAGGACTGAGTCCTCAGCAGTTTTGCAGAAGTTTGCAAGTTGTAGTTATACTTGCTCAAATAAGGGTTTTCATTTAGTGATCTACATAAAATTTAGGAACTCATCACTTGTATCAGAAATTTTTGTCTTAATCTTTTTCAAATACAGAAAGAAAGGTTCAACACTGGGGAAACACAGGTTGAACTCTCGTGACTGCTTTGCTCAGTGAAATTCTTTTTAGAAATCTCTCTAAGATTGTGCTGATGTAGAGAGGCCAGTTTCAAAATGAAGGTTAGATTATTTTTTAATCTTCTCATTCTCATATGCGCTAGAATAACTAGCTTCTAGTATTCATATTATTGTAACTCTGCAAGCAGAGAAACCTAGTTTCAACTACTTGTAAAAAATATAGATGTTTTTTACTTTTATTATAAGTCCTTATATTTTCCTTCCTTTCTAGTATGTTCTCAAGCTAATGAAGTCCTTATTTTAATAGGAGATATGGCTGTTCAACCAGATGAGGATGAAGAATCATTTAATACCATTTCAAATCAGTATCCAGAGATTTATTTTCAACCCTTGATCCTTACAGGTATGAGAATTATTTCTGTTGTGGGTAATAGAGAATGAGGTTCATTGGATATAAACTTGAATCATTATTTAGCTGATTTGAAAAAATCAAATTTGAATAGGCTGTGCAAATCTTTTTTAGAACCTCCACCAGAGGATCACCTGCTGCAGAATACCTTATGGCCTGAAATTCAGAAGTTGTAAGTTTTATTTTTCCTTTTCTTCTTTGTTACAAAATTTCCAGAAAGCTGTTGCAACATGGTAATGTAGCCTGGTCTTGTAACTCTTCCTATTTTACTATGTCATTTGACTTTGTGTATGCTGTATTGCTTGGAAAATAAATAAATTATATATGTATAAAAATTAGGAAACAGTGAAGAAAACGGCAGTTAGAACTGATGTGTCACAATTTTATTTTAGTTGGTTGTTTCTCCTTAAAACCTTGTCTATACTGAATGTCTCTCTGTGTAAGGAGTGTTCTGCTACTTTCTACTTCATGGCGTGGGCTTGCAGATGTGGTATGGAAGTAGAGGCTGAGGCATCAATGGAGGAGCTTGCCCCTAACTCCTATCAGAGTTGTAAGGTGCAATAGATGGAACTAGCAGCCAACCTAGTGTATCTAGTGGTAGAGCAAAATGATAAGCGTTGGGTAAGATGGTTACAAGCCTAGTTTGAGTACTGAATGCTGATAGAGTGGTTGTCAGTTGCAAAGATAATGGAGGTACACGGTCATGATAATTGTTTTCAGGTTGCAGGGTTTTAGAATTCTTCACCTGTGTTTTCTTCCTTTTCTGAAATTCACAACAATTGTCCCATGAATGTTGTCACATGATTTGTTCCCTAAGGATCCCAGTAATGAAGCTATACTTTCACAAGCCTCAAAGTTTTAGTATCAATCTTCAAAGTATTGCACAAAGGAATTGAATGATCTCAATCTCTTGTGGGTTTATTTATCTGAATCTCCTGAAAGGGGTCTCAGACTGGAACGAGAAGAATGTTGAGCCCTTGCTGATGGTTACAATAACCTCTCTACATTACCAGTTTTGTGAGGAAGGAAATAAAAAGCTTTGGGAAAATGCTACACAGCTTGCTTTCATTGGACCAAGGGGGAAGTTCTGTGGGAGTTCATCTTTGCCTTCAGTTGGGCAGTAAATCTGCTTTGAATGCTTTTAAGCTCTATTACTGTGTTTTTACTCAAAAATGATTTTAGGAGGAAAGCCAGTGGATAGTAGACCATATCTGCACACTTTGTAATTTCTAACTGTTACTTCAACTGTTTCTTCTGTGCATTCTATGGCTGCTAATGCATGCACATAAGTAGATTGATAAGGGATGTTTAAGTAGTGAAAAGGAGCCAAGGCCAAAATTCTTCATCATTTGCCTTTGACATTTCACAGAGTCTAGTGGGACATTAATATTTTACACTCTGCTATGGGAGTACTGCTTATCTGCCTTTATATCCTACATTCATTAAAATAACTCCATTTTATGACAGTCTTCAGATGACTTTTATCTGAGCATTTTTTTTCTGGTTTTAGAGACACAGCTAATGATATAGATCATTTTGTGCAAGAGCAACAAGATGTAAAGCATTCATAGACTTTCAGATTTTTTGGTCAGGGTAATCTTGAAATAAGTAACATGAAATTGCATAATGTAGATTTCAAGTTGCCATAGCAGCAGAAGAACAGTGTGTGGCACTGACTTGCTAAAAATAGCTTGTTTGTCATTGACATTTGTGTATTCCTAGCTCTAACTTGACACCAAATTTTGAAGGATTAGTTTTGGGTTTTACAAAGTGTTTGCTTGAGGAGGTTTTAGTACGAAGAACTGGCTGAATTTTTTACATAATATAATAACTTTAAAAATATGTTAAATCTTGTGAGAATATGCTAATCTTTATCCCCTTGGAAAATTATCATAGTTCATATGCTATGTAGTTCATACTTCATATGCTGAGATTAAAGTTTGAGTATGTTTATATGTTATATGTTTATAAGAATGTACATTTCATGTAATACACTTGGAAGTTGGAAGAGATCCTTTTTGACGTTAGAAAATTACTATATTAATTTATCTGGACACTTGAAAGTCCAGTCAGTCTACCTGTGCATTAAAAAAATGCTATGAATTGTACAATGCTGAGGCAAAATTGCTTGTGGTTGAAAATATAATTTCATTATTCATTCATCAGTTACTTCTCTCCATTGTGAACCTTTATTTGGTGGTGTACTACGTAGTGAAGAAATCAGATTTTGTTTATGGGATCAGAGGATGGGACTGTATTGCAGTTCCTGTGCTGTCAAGGCTCATATACACTCTTTTAAAACAGTACCTCCTGTTGCCAATAGCTTAATTCTCTTACTGGAGACAGCAGTGTTCTATACAGCTGCTGGTCTGACCTAGGATAGTCCTGCTCATGTAACTTTGCAAGAGACAATATTTTATGTTTTCTGCTAATTTAATAAGAAGGGTTACATTTTGGCACTTCAGTTTAGCCAAAGAAGCATTGCATGCAGAAGCTTGAAATCAACTGCTCTTCAAATACTACTTTAAGGAGATTAAAACCAAAACAACTGAGGAGTTGTTTCACAGGCTATTTTCCCATCATTGAATTTCAGGAAATTTGTACTTTTGATACAATAAATATTTTTTAGTCTTAGAAAATTGACGTGCAGTGGTTTTCACTATGAAACAGTCTCCAGGATGTGCTTTAAAAGTAAGCATTATGATAAAACTCCTGCTGGTGGCAAATTAAGAGTAAGACAAGTAGTACCTTCATCATTACAAGACGCACTCAAATTTGCCACTTAACATTTCAATTAGGGGTACACACCAGTCCCTCTCCCTGTTAAAAAGTCCAGGCACAGTTACATTTCATAAAAGCCAGTGCATTCCCAGTCTTCAGACATGGCTTTGGCAGTCTGTTGGTGGGATATGCCCAGCGATGATGCTTCAGACTCGGTTCAACAGATCCAGACAGTAATTTGTCGTTTAAATAGGTGACTGTTCTGGCTGCAAGTGAAATCCCATGAACATCAGTCCCATGTAAGAAGTTAACACTGCTGACCAAGGAATTTATTAAGAGAACTGCCTATCTCTTCAGAGCTAGGAGAATCATAGGAAACCATCCCACCCAGCTGGTATTGAGCTGATACTTGTCTACTGTTTATAGGTTACATCTCCAATTTTACTTTACTTCCAATTTTTTTGTGACTGATTTTAATTTATGTTAGTCTTTATGGAATTTCTCCTTATTAGTTAAATACCAGTCTGGATATGTGAGCTTGGATTTTAGCAGAACTCATGTGAAGACTGATTAAAAAATGTATTTCTGGAGAAGGCTAGAAATTTTGGGAGTTTTACAGAGGTTTTTTCCTTTTCCCATGTGATGCTTGTCCTTTAGTTCAGAAATCTTCTTGCAGTATTTTGCAGAATAGGCATCCTTTGACTTTGTGTTTGTGGCATATTTCTTCAGTGGTTTTCAAATCTGTGGCTTATAATTTTTATTGGTAGTGTTAAAATTGCTTTTTAAGAAATTAAGGATACATTAAATGCTGCTTTAGTCTGCTTTGTTAGTCATTAGGGTGGTTTTGCGGTGCTGATGCTTTAAGACTATGGAATGGGCTGGAGAGTTTTTTCTGTAGCCAGTTTTTAATGAAAGAATTTGTGCAGATGTTTAAACTGAAAGCTGAACAAATTATTTAGGATGTAATACTGAAACAGTGGTGAGAGGTTCCTGGCAGGTGCCTTTCATTTTTCAAAAGGGATTTAGATGAGTGTAACAGCTTTGATACGTACTGCGAAAATGATTGTGATGTGTTAAATTTGTTCTTACATGTATTTCAGGTATGGACATGGATATGAAATTTTTTGTGTTGCTTGCAATTATTCAAACACTATAATTGCCTCAGCATGTAAGGTAAGAAAACATTCTAGCACCACCTAGTGAAAAGTGTTATCCAGTTTCTAGGGCTAAATTCTCTTCTTTCACAAAACATGAAAGATTTTGTATAAGTGACAGTTGCCTTGCAGAAGTAAGGGTGGATTGTCAATAAGTTATAATTCCTAAATTGTGTATGATTCATTTGAAGATATTACTAAGATAAATTCCCAGAAATAAAGGTCTGAAATGTTTCTTACTGATAGATTGTCAGCATTAGAAGAAAGTAGGGAAACAATGTTGAAACTTCCCAGAGGAAAGCAGGGTCTTACTTGATTGCAATCCTAAAAACAAGCTGTCTAATATCTTACTACTTTGAAATGTGTGACTTTTATACTTGCTCTCATTAATTCGCACTGATATTTTTTTCCATCCATACAGGCTTCCAAAAAAGAACATGCAGCAATTATTTTGTGGAGTACTTCTTCTTGGAAGAAACTGCAGAGTTTGTCTTTTCACAATCTGACTGTTACTCAGCTGGCATTTTCTCCTGATGACAGCTTTTTACTAGCTGTTTCTAGAGACAGGAATTGGTCACTGTGGAGGAAACAGGATTCCTCAGAGTCAGGTAAGATATGTGAAGTGGATATACGCATTTGTAGACTTGGCAGTTTGCTCAGTATTTTTGGCTGCAAAATATTTGAAAGAGAATTGGTAAAATATTTTAATGGACATTTTGCTTACAACTTTGAAGAATTATTAGTCTTGTAGGCTCTTGTGGATTTAAGAAATGCAATTAATGTGTGGAAACATAAAAAGGAAATTAAAATGCAGAGAAGAATATATTCAGGCTTTAGATGGTGTTTAATCGATCGATGTAATGAAGTCTGCTGGTCCTCGTGCCTTCTGCATGTGATTGTATGTTTGATTTACTAAAATCAAGTATACAAGCTGACCTTCAGATTGGCATTCTGTCAAGGAGAGCCTTCATTGCAGAGTTTTGTGCAGACATAGCCGGAAGGTTCAGTGCTGCACCCATATCCTGCATAGGCTGGCTTGTCCCTGCTTGAATGGCATGACACTTTGAGACTCTTGACAGGATTAATCTCTGTCTTTGGTGTGGCTTTCTGATAATCCTGCACAATTGATTAATTTGACTAGAACTGGCTATGTCTGGGAAAAGAGCTGATAGTAAGGATTCAGTTGACTTTCTCATTAAGACTTTGAGCCTTGCAAAATCATGAGGAGATTGCTATTGAACACTTTAATAGAATCCTAGAACAGATGCTTGTGCTGAAAGCAATTATCACTGCACTCTTGGCTTAATAGCATATAAACACTGCTGGGCTCTATAGAATGTTCCTAGAGACTTGGCAATGAGTTTTGGCCCCTTCAGACAGTGTCCAGTTGTATCCTGGCTTGAATTCCTGTTCTATTCAGACTTCTATTCTAAAGCCTGGCATATTGTCCACAGTAGTTACACAATGGTTCAGGATAAGGATCATGAATACTCATAGCAAGTAGAGGAAATCCTCTTTTCATCTCTTCATCAATAACCCTTCTGTCTACAAATAACATCATTATCAGTGTAAAGCAAAACTGCTGCTATTGGCATCCCAAGAAGTGGTTTTTTAAAGTCTATGCTCCAAAATGACAACCTTTTCTACTTAGGAGAAGCATTCCCATTTACTGATCTGCTGATCAGATTTAGTGCCTGATTGTATACATGCTGAAATATAAGCTTTTCTCTTTGGGAACACACTAATCTTTACAATTGGACCATTATGATTTGAGCAGTTGGGACTTTACTGGTAAATAGGAGCTTTAGTGAAAATACTGGGAAAATGTGAACACATGGTAAATGTTGCACTATTCAAAAACTTCTGAAGTCAGTGTCCTTAAAAAAACTTGATAGATAACCTGAAGGTGTTATACTTAAATTCTTTTGAAAAATAAGTACATTTAAAAGATTGAACTGTTCCTACTGTTGTAGGATACGAAGGGCTTACTGATATGATATGATATGATCTTGAACAGGTGCTAGTTACCACTATGGTTAGTGCTAGAAAAAAAATATTCATGTAGTCCTAAGTATTCCCAGTTGCTTTAAAGATGAGTGGAATAATATCCAAGTATTCTTGCAGATCTGACATAGAGTAACCATTACTTTTAATATGTAAAGTAGTTGAAATAAGGCTTTTTCCTCTACATGTTTTATTCCAGGACCAGTCTTCACTTGCTGTGCATACACAGATAAAAATACAGCTGTTCACAGTCGAATCATTTGGTCCTGTGATTGGACACCAGATAGCAAATATTTTATTACTGGTAGTCGGGACAAAAAGGTAATTAATGTTAAAGGAATTTAGAAAGCCCAGAGTTGTTTTAAATGTTTTTTAGAATAACAAACACTGTGTTCTAATGAGCCCCTATTTTATACATACACAAAAATCTTATTGCATGTACTAGCACAGAAATCAGTGATACTTTCATAAGCTAAATAAAGTGCTTGAATATGTATATACAAGTCTGTGGGCTGCGAGTTGGACATTCTCCCTTCTTTTTTTCATGCAGTAAGACAAGCATATGTCACATAATTCTATGGGTCTCAAGTTTTTTTTTAACTTTCATTACAGAATCTGATTTTATTGTCAGTAACTTTAATGAAATCAAACAGACTGCCTACAGAGTCGAACCTTTGTAGGTAGAGACTTTTTTTAGCATGTTTAGGGTCATCCACTGTGCCCTGAAATGATTTTAATGAAGTTATTCCTTACGTTTTTGTACGTGCATTAACAAGATGATTAAAGTAGAAGTTCATAGATGACTCTTTTTCTTACAGGTCATTATCTGGGGCCAGTGTGATTTGCCAGTGATTACTGAAGGGAATGAGCTGGATTCAGTCAAGCCTTGTTCAACAGTGCTGGATGCTGGGGATTCTGTGACTGCTGTTGGTATCAGCCGTGTGCTTACTCATAGTGGAAGGTAATGCTGGTTTTCTGTAATGTCATTTTGTATTTAATCTGAAATTAGTATTTATCCCTTTAGTCAACTAGTTTCCTGTGGCTAAACAGCTCCCGAAATCTACCTGTCAATTGTTTTGACCATTCTTTAACAGAATGATCTCTATTTTTTTTTCTTTCCTAGCCACCTTTTCAAGTGTATGACTTCTCCAAGTAGTGTAAAGAGAAAAATGAAAGTGGGAGAATGGAGGGAGAGATGCATGAACACACTTGAAACACATTAATTCTTCCAAAAATATTGGCTGATCTGATGTTGTAATAACCTCCTTATTTTTTCCTAACAAAATAAATGTAGCAGGTTTCTGCTTTGCTCATTTTTTTTTGTGAAGCAGCTTTGATGTATTAATTTTTTCATGGAAAAGTAAATACTGATTTGAAGGGCAAGGTGAAACAACAGTGCTTGAGTGCTAGTTCTTTCTATCCTGCATTAGAACTGATCTCACTGAGCTATCTACTGTAATTTCTAATGAAATAAATGTAATTATTCTCTTGATAGATACATTGTTGCAGTAGGCTTAGAGAATGGGAAGATTATCTTGTACACATGGAAGCAAAGTGGGAAAGAACCAGCAATGGCTGACTGGACCACAGGTGTTGAGATAGATAACAGGTATGTTTTTGAAGTGAGTTAGGAGCAATGAAATATTATTCTTTAGACTAACAGTGCTGGAGTTTTGTTCTTATAGTATAAAACATATGAATCTAGTTTATTTCTATACCAAAAATTGTTATCCTTTTAGGAAAAGTTTGATCCCTGAAAGTTTAAAGATGTCTTGAAGCAAAACCCAGAAATAAAGTATTAGTTATTTAGATGTATTAAAAAAACCTTCCAACAAATGCAAACAAAAACCGGAGGGGGGTTAAACCCCAAAATACTTCATGCTATGCAAAAGCTTTGAGAAGTATTACCCTTTGTTGGCCCTACTTAAAAAAAAACAACTTTACCTTTAGTCATAAATATGATGATAGAAAACACTGAAGAGAGAGTGAAAGGGATCATTGTCTGTGTACATCAGCGAAACACTTAGGAGTAGATGACAACAAGCTTTCATGAGCAGCTTCCAGCAGATACCAATGGAATGACCAGCTATATGTGGGGCTGCTGCGGTGACAGCTAGAGAGACTCTGTGGAGAGACTTGGAATCTTGCTTCTCTTGAAGCACTCCCCTGGGTTCTTCTATCACACACTAGCATTGGTAGTAACAGAAATGGAAGTTGATGGTGACTTTGGCCTGTGTGTGCTTGCAGTGAATGGGAAAGAGACACCAGATAACAGGAAATCACAGGCTAAAAGCCAGAAATCTGTCATATCTAAGTAACTGAGATACTTGACCTCCAGCTTAATGGGGTAAAACTGAAAATCAATAGCTGTTTGAATTATTGATGAGTGAGAGGATAAAATGTCATTAGTGTTAATGACCCTACTTAATAAGAACTTAATACCTGCTGGTTGTCACAAGTCAGTTTTTCCTCAGTTGGTAGTGTTAACTGAAGAGTGCTAATTACATGAATCTTGATGTTTACACTCACATGCCCAACTGTGTTTAACATTTTGCAGTTACGTATGGATTTCTTTTTGTTGCAGCCAAAGTCATGCTCTTGCTGTGAAACGCTTGTGTTGGAGACATCATGCAGGCAGAGCTGGACATAATGATGAGAACAGCAGCAAGTGGTTGCAGCTTGCAAGTTGTGGAGCCGATCACTGTGTTAAAATATTCAATGTCAACAGATTTGCTCTTTAGCAAAGACAGCAGGCTTGTTTGTGCCAAACAGATTCACAGTTGATTTTATTTCAACTTTTAGCCACTTTAATTATTGAATTTTCTGTTTTTTGCTGTGGAAAGTAAAATATCTGACATGTAACTTCTTAAAGCAACTTTGGTGGAAGTTTGAAATGTCAAATATTTTTCTAATCCTGCAGTTCTGGGAATATTAAGTATATGTTTTGTTTGGTGAATATCCTGGAACTGAGGGATGGGAGGTGGGGTAGGGCATGGGAGGATAAATGAGAGAGCTTTGTTCACTGTGCCTTGAAGGGTAGGTGGGTTTTGCTGATGCTTGGGTTCTTCTGTGCTTGAGATTCCACCTGGAGTACTGAATTTTTTTTAACTCCTCTTGCTATTTAAGTTAACTGTCGGTGGGCCTGCCAGCGCTGCCAGTGTGTGTTCAGGCATGTGTAGCCAGAGATCAAGGTTAAATATGAAGCTTTCTCTGATTGCCTTTGAATGTGTATTAGAGCCCTTGTCCAAGTCTGAGGCCACCTGACTCTGGAAGGAGTAGATTGTGTTCAGATGCTTGGACAGGCCTGCTTGATTTTATTCCATTATTCTACTGTGCTGGGCTGAACTCATGCTTCTTGGTCAGGTGGAGCTTAAAGCTGAACTCAGAGACTACTTAAATCATCTGGGTCTCCCTTGTGAGCTCTCTCTGAGCAGAGTGTGATAGAGAAGCCACCTCTGAGACTGTTGGAGGGCTGTCCTCTACAGTTCAGACTGGAAAAGCTTATGGATATTACTAGGCAGGAGTTAAAAGAAGGCAGCCATTCCTTACAATGCCTTTGGGCTCTTCCTGACTTTTGAGGGTTCCCCCTTTGCTCTTGTGAAAACAAGTTAACTTAGTTGTCCCATAGTGTAATTTAAGTAGAATGCTGATAGACTGAGAGTACTTCAGAAAGACTTACATCAGCAGGCCTGTATCTGCTTCCAAAGTCTAATTCAGAAATTAGTTAAACTTTGAGAATGAAATTATTGTTATTCCAGAACTGCTTGCTGTCTGTAACTAGCAGTGCAGCGGTAACTGGAATTGTATTAACTTTATACTGTGTTGGATATTTGGATTAAGAGTGTAGCTCTTTCAGAGTGGGCTATTATGTTTTCAGAGTAATTATGGTTTATGCCTTGAAAGGTTTTGTGTTTATGCCTTGAAAGGTTTTGTATTTTAGCTCTTGATTTTCAGTTCTGTTTTTCAGCCATTAAAAAAACCCTCCATTCTTTAAAATGGGTACAGGGAAATTAAAAAAAATACTTATTAATAAAGATGATTTGGTACATTTTACTTGTGGTACCCAGTGCTTTCCTTACATGAGTGCTTTAGCATTCAAGCATTTGAATATTGTATTCCACTTGTCAGGGAATTTTTAAGCAACTCTATCCTTGCAAGAGAAAGACATAACTTACCACTCAAGGTAAGTGAATTTGAGGTTTCAAAAAACTACCAAAAGTGGGACTTTATTATTTGTCACAATTGCAATCTTGTATCTTACAATTTGATGATAATACTGTACAATTCTTTCCAGTAGTAGTACATCTTGTTATGTGGCCACTTCTGGGTATAGGTGACAATGAAACATATTAGTTGTCCCTCTCTTTTATTTTGTGAAATACTGTCATTA
Organism: Peucedramus taeniatus; assembly: GCA_013400575.1. Classification (NCBI taxonomy): domain Eukaryota; kingdom Metazoa; phylum Chordata; class Aves; order Passeriformes; family Fringillidae; genus Peucedramus; species Peucedramus taeniatus. Next base: position 62,434 of record WBNO01005468.1, on the reverse strand, counting down.
AACAAGCATCAGCTACTAGAGGATTTAGTAATCCACTCCATTACCCGTGGGACTTGGTGACTCAATCACATAATTGTTCCAGCTTTAAATGCACCAGATTAGTCTGTTGGTCTCCTAAGTCTAAATGTTTTTAATAGACACTTTTAATTTTCAATTAAGTTAGAGGTTAGACACCTCGACACATGATTAATATTTTATGTATGGTGCTATCTTTGCTCACACATCACTTTGCTATGTATTTAGTAGGTGTGACTTTTATATACACCTTTATCTTCTCATAAATCCACTCATGTATTTTCAAAATGTAAATCAGCATGTAAAAATACTAAGAAATGAGCTGCGGTTAATGTACCTGGCGCTCTGAAATTCTCAGCTTGTTGTACAGTGCTACTGAAAATGGAGTTGATAAAACTGATGGGATAAACTGAAGTTTTGTAAAGAACATTCTGTTACCTTTTGTTACATTTGAGGTAAAGCCATCCCGTGAAGATTATGGATGCATATTATCAGTATTTACTGGCTTTATGCTGAATTTGAAGAGACTTTGTGGTCAAAGATGTGAACAAACTATTTTATGTAATGAAGCCTAAAGGAGGAAGATTTTTTTGTCTTACAGTAGAGGTGTGTGTGACAAAGCAAGCAAGAAATGGCATGGGTCTTGCTGTTTGTTACCAAAATCAAATCATTATTGAGATTGTCCAAAGCAATCTTAAATCTTTCGGTCCAGGATGTAGGTGTAGGCATCCTCAAATCTGCGTTGGACCAACAAGCCATGCTAACCCTGACATTAGAGGTGAGCATGCTGTGGTGTCTGGTGGATGAGGGGGACAAAACAAGCTGTTTGTATAAACTGGGAGGATGTGGGATGCTGACATTCAGCCCGAGGAACTCCTACCTGGGCTCCACATGGCAAGCTCCCTAAACACTGCTGCCAAGCTATCGATTGTGTTAATTCCTTCAGTTATGAAATGGCAAAGAAGGAGCAGGTTATGCATCATGCTAAGCCTTAAAGTGTTATCCTGCTGTCTCTCCTGTGGGCTGAGACTTCAGAAGTAACTAGAAGTGGTTGAAAATTTCAAGGAAGTCAATTATTGAACTCTGAGCTATTGAAAACATCGCTTTGGTAACTCTGACTAATCTCTGTTTTCCAAAATATTTAATGTGAAGAAATGAGAATGCTCCAAGGCTCACTGCCAACTGCAGCTAATGCAGAGATGAGGGAAGAGGAGGAAGCAGCTGTGTCCTCATTTAGACTCAAATCTCACTTTAAAGAAGTGGCTGTTACAAATAAGGAAACTTTAAAATAACTGAAATGGGAAGCAAAAATATTACTTGTTCTGTTTTAAGGAGCATCTGGAGCTGAGCAAAAGATGAGGCAAAATCACTGACAGGACAAAAATCAGAATTTGCCTTTTGTGCTCTGGAAGCTGGTGGAAGTGGGAGTTGTTGAGCACAGTTCAGCAATGCCCCTCTACTGCTCTTTGATCAGCAATCCTTATCAGGCTCTGCCGTGGTAGTTTTGAGGCAGCAGGGCAGGGGAGCATGTTTATCCTGTGACATGCCCAGCCCTTGACCCTCCAAATATTGCCATTTTTGCCCTGTGTACTGGCACACCCTCACACAGTTGTGGGATATCCCTTCAAAGACACTTTTCTCCCCCAGCCAGGAGCTGCCTTTTTTTCCTATGCCAACCACCAGATTCCCCTTATCCTGCTTCTGTGTTTGCTCTAGGGAGCTGGGGGAGGCTGTAGGCTCCCTTTGCCAGCCCCTGGTACTCTTGCTCAAGCACAGCTCTTGCTGTCACCTTGTGTGACCAGCTCTAGTGACTGTATTTGAGGAGTTTGTGTTCAATGCATATCCAAACACTGTCATTTTATTTTCTGCAGCAACTCATCCTCTGCTGTAGTGCAATAATAAAACTAGAAATGACCTCTCTCTCTTTCTGAAGGGAATTGAGGGTAGACCATGTGACAAATCCCAATGCTGTATAATAATAATAACTAGCCCCATAATAATGGGGCTAGTTCCAGTATCCTGGGGTAGCTCTACCAACCAGACATGCCCTGGACTTGAAGTCCTCGAGGAGGGTTGCTCCATGTAATTGGTGTTGGCAGGGTTCAGCCAGCATTACAGCTGCACAGATGAGGGGAGGTGTTGTGCCCAAGGTAATTGCTGTGTTACAGTAGTGTGACCCTTGTATGGACTCCAGCAGATCCCAGCTAAAATAACAAGGGATGCAGCAAACAGATTTTTTACTGCAGAGGAGCTGTTCCCCTTACCTCAAAAGCTTGATGGGTGCTAACACCCATCTTGTCCTGCCTCATTTTGTTTTTTCTAAAGACTTTTCTCCCTTTACTGACCCCCTCTTCTTCTAAGAATACAATTTGCCTTCTTGGTCCCTTCTCCATTCCTGCAGGCCCCTAAATACTCCTGTAAGCAATCCTTATTTTCTCAACAGCCTTCTCTCTCTTCCTATTGTTCTTGTAAGATAATCCGATGCTTTCTAATACAAGATCCTGGGAGTATTCAAATGTATCAAGTATAACACCCTCTTGGTATTTTCCATTCTGCCTCCTGTGTCTCTGATTCTTCCTTTGCTAGGTTTTGGGCTTTTGGTGTTTACACAGCCTGTCCAGCAGCATTACCTCCTTTCTCCCTGACAACAAATTACTGGCATACGTGTGAGCAGCATGCCCTCCTCCCTTGCTAAAGCTTAAGCTGTCTACCTGACAGTGGGGGGAACTTCTCTCCTCTACAAAAATGAATTGACTGCAGTCTCCCCAAGGGAAGCTTTCCAAGTGCTTTTCAAGATAAAGCAATCGTTCTGTTTGTCTCTGTTTCATAATCTTGGAGAGTCTCCTTCCTGCAAGTTATCATATAAAGATGTGCCTCTCTCAGAGAATATCTGTACTCCACAGACAGACTTTAAATTTAGAGTGTAGGAGCTTCCTGCTGTTTAAGTTTTTTCCTTTGACATGGCAGGTAGTCCTATATTCAGTTCTCTGGATGCTACAGGTTTTCACCACTGTCCACAGAGAGCACCAAGCTGCGACACATGATTCTCTCTCTGCAGAAGAAGTCCAGCCAGGGAGGTTGAAACAGCTGCAGTGCAGGGAAGCTCCTGAAATGCCTGTGGGTTGGTCTGTGTAGGTCTTCAGGGTGGGTCTGTCTGACCTTGGCAGGTGCTAAAAGTGTGATGTAGAAGCCTCCCGTGGGTGTTCTGGTCAAACTTCTGCTTCTTTGGTGTGTGCACACAGTCTCTTTATATCACAGACATTGCTGTGCCTTCAGTAACAGCTCCAGGTCACTAAATCCATTGGGACTAGTTGAAGTGGGAGCCCCTTTACAGCTGGTGAGCATTGGTTCAGGCTGGCAGACCACCCCTACAGTTACAGGTGCACAGAATGTAGGCCATTAAAGCTAATAAAAAGGTAGAAATGTTGTTTTTGCTTAGCTGCTACTAGACAAATGGCAGCTTCAGCTTTTTCTAGCCATCAAAAAGAAAATTGGTGTGTTTTATCATGTGAAAGGTATTGTCATAGCTCAAAACAGGAGTTATGTCTCTGATGTGAATTCTGCAATTCCTATGAATTGCTCAAAAGTGCATTTCCATGGATTAGTAGTACTGAAAATTGTTAGCTCAAAGCTGAAATAAAAACAGATTATGTTTCACAGAGCAATAGGATCATGTGATTATTAAAATTGGAAGGGAGCTCAGGAAGTCTCTCTTCCAGCCTGCTCCAGGCAGGGTCAACTGTGAAATCACAGAAGGCTGCTCATAACTTCTGCCGGTCTGGTCTTGAAAATCTCAGAAGATGGGGACTGCACAGTTAAAATGCTGACTGCCTTCATGGTGAAAACTTTCCTTCTTCTTTTCTCAGTTCTGAACCTCTCATTTCATTTTATGCCCTCTCTTACCTTCCTTCATCTCTTTGTTGTGAAGGGCTGGGCTCCACCATTGTCACAGTCTCCTTCTTAGCATCAGAAGGCTGCTACCAGGTACCTAAAAAGCCTTCTCTTCCCCTGATGTTCTGAACCTGGCCCATCCCTCCACCTTCCTCCACAGGGCAACTGATCCAGCTTCCTCTACCTTAGTGGCCCTCTGCTGCACTTGCTCCAGTTTAACATCATCTTTCCTGTGTTGGGAAAACCCCAAACTGGACAAGTGCCCACAGTCTCTACAATAGACTGAGTGTCTAAAGTCTATGGTACAATTTCCTTTCCTAGGGAGTCCAAATCTATAACTCTCTTTTCTTTAACCTTCTCATATCACTTTCCTACACTATTTCTTTGCATGCACTTGCCTGTATGTGGTGGTGATGTGATCCCAAGAGAGAGCTGCAGATTTTAATGTGTGTCTGCAGATCCCCATACCCACTGTGCAGTGTTTTCCTACATCCCCACCAGATGGAAACTCAGGCATTGCTCTGGCCACATGGCACGCTGCCTCTGGGAACAAAAGAGCTCCTGGCACACTAGTTAAATGTTCATGCTTACGCCACTGGTGAGGTGGAAAGGGCAGAGGAAAGATGGTTTGGCTCTGGCTGGAAGCTCCCTCCATCTCCTGCCTTTATCTGAGTGCGGGGTGCCTGGCCCCAGAGAGCAAGGCACCCAGCCTAGGCAGGTGTCCAGAGCCCACAGCAGAGCTGCAATCCATCTCTGTTTCCCTGTGACTTGGGGTGGCCATTGCAGCCATCTATTTAAATAATTGAGAGCTGACACAGGCGCTGTTATATTGGCTGTAAACCCAAAACAGCCCCTCACTCCTAAAATTCTAGATTTAAAACCTTGTTTACCATCTATCTCAGAGGAAAAGAAATGGACGCTATTTTAAGTGCCTGAAATGTGGTCATTTCACTGAAAAATCAGTGAGTTGGTTGCTTCCACATGGCCAGGACCACCAGGTGGCAATATAAGAAAAAGGATAAGTGTGTATTTGCAGCACCTGTCATGTATACCCAAAAATTCAAAATAAATTATAAATATATTCAAACACAGGTATTCTATCTCCGCTGAGTTGTTTAAATGCACTGTTTCAGTGACAAGCATTTCTCATGAAACGCTGCTTTTGAAAGCATTCTTCCATTTTTGTCCTGCAGTTGGGAAACTGTAAACTTCAGAAAATAATGAGCACCTCCTAATCACATAGGGTCTTACTGTCTGCTATAGACATTGTCCCTCACCCCAAAAACTCAGCCTGAAGAAGATACAAGAATATCTTAATTATCTTGCTTTACCTTGTTGAAGTGTAAAATGGGACCTATTTTTCTGTGTCTGTTTTTTTTTTTTTTTTTTTTTTTTTTTTTTTTTTTTTTTTTTTTTTTTTTTTTTTTTTTTTAATTCTGAAAGGCTGTCTAACCATGTGGATGTCCTGGGAGGGGTTTAAGCTAATGAGGTCTCATACACCTCCTGACAGCAGCTGTGATTTAGACTATAGTGTAGATTTAGATGAAATATTAGGAATAGATTTTTTACTGTGAGTGTGGTGAGGCACAGGAACAGGTTGCCCGGAGAAGTCATATATGACCTGTTCCTGGAAGGGCTCAAAGCGAGGCTGGATGTGGATTTGAGGAGTGATGAACTTTAAGGTCCCCTCCAACCCAAACCATTCTATGATTCTATGATTTTTAAGTGATGGATGACCACAGTGAATCATATGATCAAACTTTCCCAGACGCCACTGACTTATGTTTCAGGAACATCTTCAACCAGAGGAAGAGCCCTGGTGCCTATTAGTTATTGATGAATTTCCTTTTCCTTCCATGGGTTTGTCTAATTGCTTTTTGAATCCATGCAAACACATAATTTCCCCTGTGATTAGTGGGTAATCCTCAGGGTAAGTCTGTGCCAATAAGAAGATGCATCTCTTGTTTGTTTGGAACATTTAATGCCTCCTCGTTATTATATTAGAAAAGAAAAGGATTAGTTGTTTTTCACTGTCTCCTTGTTATTCCTGATGCTATAGACCTCTAGCATATTCCCTACTCATGGATTTCTTTTCCAGTTTAAAGGATCCTGCTTTAATTAAATGTCCCTTTTATGGCAGCTGTACTCTTCCTTTCATTGAACTTATTGCCTCTTCCCCAATGCTACAATATTTCTACCAGTAAAGAGGTATTTATTACTGGTTTTGGCATCTTTTTATTTATGTTTGTCTGGGAGTGCCTAACAAACCAAACTGTTTTATTTAAAGTACTGGCAAATAATTTTCTTTCTTTTTTTTTGTTTTGTTTTGAAACAAGTCAAAACCCTCTTATTTGAAGCATTTAAGGCCCATGATGCTGTCTTTTGGATATTTGTGACAGAGTGTAGTATCTTGTCTTTGGACTGTTTTGTTCTTTCCTTATTTAAGTCATAAATTGATTTTTCTAATGTCATTCTGGTCTGCAGTGACAAGTTGCAGAGGCCTCAGCATCGCAGCCCGGTGTGGAACAATTAGCACTCGCTGCTAAAGGATAAGTCCAGTACTAAAATAACAGGGTAGCTGCAACCCAAGACTGAAGGAACTGGCAGCATATGCTTGGGACGTCTGTGCAGCAGCTGATTTTATGCCTCCTGCATCTTTGCAGCTCCATCAAAGTATCAGTCAATCACGATGGTGAGAATTTCATTTATTGACTCAGTAAAAACAGAGGAGGCTGGTGAGTGGCTCCTGTGATTTGGTGAGAGCCTTTCCAGCCACGCCAGGAGAGGGGCTTTCACACTGTGTGGAAAGCCTCCCCACAGACGTAGCAGATGCCAGAAACCCTTTCCACCTGTCCTAGCCCTCAAAATCAGCAGAGAGGCAAAAGTCTCCATAGGATTGTACAGATTTAAAAACAAACAAATAATTGATTTTTTTTTTAAGTCTAGAGGAATGTGCATTTGCTGCTCAGCTTGTCCTTTTGCATAATGTAGGAGGGGATATTGTACTCTGTTGAGTTACTGAGCAGTGCAGTGACTTGTGGTTAACCAGGTTATCCAGAAAAATCTTTAGAAAAGCAAAACAAGCTGGAAATATCTCCTTACTCCTCCACAATTCACTCACTACAATGTGGCTAAAAGAGGTTTTCCAAAAGCAAAAGAGGTTGTGCTGTTGGTCTCAGAGTCTTGTTCTGTTATGGTGAAGGTGGGGTTGACTGGTCATCTGTAAGACACCAAAATGTGGTCTCTTAACCAATACGAGAAATTGTGTGAAAAAAGTAGTAGCTGCTTTTCTCTATATGTATTGAGGAAGCAGATGAAAATTTGTGTTTGATATGCCTCTAAGAGGAACAAATGCTAGAAAAATGTAGCCCAGAATTTTCCCTTATCCCCTTTTTCCCCAGCAGCTGTTTGAGGGTGAGAACTGATGTCCCAAAACCAGTCAAAGAGCCAGCCCAAAGCAAGAAAAATAGTTGGTTTCAGCCCGAGCACAGCTTCAGCATGGGCTGAACCACAACAGATGAAGACACTGCAGAGTTTTGAGATTTGCCTAAGGGCTCAATGTTTGCAACACCCCTGCCCCTCCTGGGAGCAGACTGTATTCTGCTGTGGCTGTGACGATGGTGTGTGCGTGGAACACGTTCTGCACCTTGTGCTTCTGCGTGGGCACGGGAGAAAGGTGAACATATGCTTTTGGAGAAGCTGTCGCATCCCTGTTTCCTTCTGAAGGTGCCGTGTGCGCTCTCTGAGTCACCGGGACGTAGTTTATCCTGTCATAGGAGTAGCTCTTGACAGGTGCAGTGGGCTCTGAGGTCAATGTAGAGGGCAGTGTGCTTTTAGATCTGAGATTCATATTCTGCACCATCTCCCCAGCTGGCAGTGGTGACAAGCCCAGTCTTCCTACAGCTGGGCTGCAGCGGCTTGGGGCTGTTCTTTGTGGTCTTTTTCTTCCAGACATCTTCCCAACTTGTGCTGCAGCCAGGTGGAGACCCTGTTTTAGGCATGTACAAAATTGTGTCAACATCTGACCCTGGCCAGTTATGACTTTGGCTGTGGTGCCATTCCTGTGTTCACATCATGAAGCTGTTTGCCATGTCTCATGGCAGTGTGTTGGCAGACCAATGCACTTTGGTTTCTGAAAGCACACCGTGTCCCAGGCAGACGTTCCCTTCTTTGTCATCAGCTCTTGGCTGATATAAACAATATTCACTTCCCAAGTGGCACAGATATGCAAATGAACCTTTCATAGGATAATGGCCATATGAAGCTTTGCTAGCAGGCATTCACAACATGTGGAGGCATGTTGGTGCCAGATGCTTGCAGGCTTTTGGCTGAGCTATTCCCTTTTCCAGTAGGATAGTCAGTACCAGGCTATTTTGGGAGATCCACTGCAGGCCCAGATCAATGATTGGTGCTTCTTTAGCAGCTTCAGGCAGCAGTGTTCTCCAGGTTGCCACAGGATTAGCTGGCCCCTACAGTGTCATTCTGCCTCCTAAAGCCCTTGGCTTGTCTGGCTGCTGTGGAGCCTTTTACAAACACCAAGCCAGTGACATGTTGCAGCATCTCTGAGATGTGCCACTTTTCAGGACACAAACAGAACAGTGCATCCTTCTTAGTGAAATCTTCTGGGGAATCATGTTGTGATGGGATGAACAAAGCTGTAGCAAAACAATCAGATTCTTCTGTCTTTTCAAACTAGGATAAAACCTTGTATCAGTGTATACAGCCTTCCATAACGAGGTAAAAGACACTCACTAGAATACATGGAACTGCACAGTTTTTGCTTCTTTGTCAGGTAAAAAGACTCCCTGATATATTGAGGTCTGATGCTTTATCAGAGGAAAACATCAACCTGCTTTCCCTTTTTTTTTCTTTGAGGATTAAAGCTCACCTAAAATAGCTGAATTCAGTATAAATCTTGCCAGCAGAAGCTGTAAAATTGAGATGGTTCAGGGACTGGTGATCAAGCCAAACTCACAGCCTTTCCTTGCATTCAACTCACTTTAAAAAATTGCAAGCTCCCATCCTAGCCATGGAAACCCAGCACTTGCACTGCAGGGCAGCACGAGATAACTCATTGCTGTGGGAGGCCAGGAACTGGAACTGAGTTCAAATGCCCACTGCACAGATGATTTTCCCTTAATGCCCAGTATTGCTTACTGGGAGGGAGAAAGCAGGAGCATTTTTAATGTACTGTGGTCCATATGGACTCCCTTGGCTGGGGGATACCTCCCAGGACATGTGTGCTTGCAGGAAGTTTGTTGTCAGGAGCACAGGTACGGCCCTTCTCATCCACTGCCAGTTGTTCAGTAGTTCATGGGGCCACAAGTGACTTGTGCTGGGTTTCATCTTGGCATCCTGCTCTGAGCAAAACAAATTTACCAGAGGCAGCAGGGACAACAGGAGAGCCAAAACCATTGTTGATGGCACAGTGGTTTTCAGCATCCAAAGCTATCTGGAGATTGGGACTCTATTTCAGTCTGCTCACCACAGAGCTAATGCTTGAATGCTAAGGCTGGCAATTTTTTTTTTTCGTCTTAGAGCAGGATTTGTGCTACATCACCCTCTGTCTGGGGAGATTCTTGTCCTAAGCCCTCTGCTCATGAAGCTGGAGAACCAATGCTTTGCCTGAGATTGTTAGGACAAAGAAGAGCCCTGAGAGGTCTGTCCTCTCCCTGACCCTGCTGTGTGTCCTGCAGTTGGGCAGCCAGCCTGCTGCATGTCCCATGGTGGGGCCCATCACACGTGCTCTGCTCAGCTTTTTGTGATTATTGTTACCCATTTGTGCCTCACAGTGTTGCTTTTCCCTAGATCATGTTTGCTCTGTAGATGACTATTTTAAATAAAGCAGAGTTGATGTTAAGTAGGCAGAACATTTGAAGGCCTTTACTTGCATTTCTGACAATGCATGCAATTATTCCAGCACCAGCATGACTGTTTTGTTTGCCAAACGCTGATCTGATTTATCTCTGTACTAGACTGAAAAGTGGTATAGCTAATGACAGTCAGCTCCATCATCTTTTCCTGATTGCCTATTATTGTCCTGAACCGGTTTAATTTTCTATTGTCTTTGTTAAAAATGTAGAATGGGAAGAAGAGGTTGTTTTAATCCTCCGTATTGGACTATTGAGAATAGCCAGAATTTAATGTGCCATGAGGAAGGCAGAACTACAGCCTTGCTTTTTGGTAGTGACTCACTACATAAATTAAGCTGGATGGTCCCCAAGGCTTATACTTCTCATGCACTCTGCATCACGTTAGAAACATTAAAATATTAACAAACTTTGATCCCAGGGCAGCTCGATGCTCACTCAGATCTGCTTTCAAGCTAGAATGCACTCCCTGTTTGGAGTCTGTAGTAAACTTCAGAAAACTTGGCCTGAAAGCCCAGAGCATCATCATTCAGCAGCACCTAAAGTCCCTCTTCAATTATTGAAAAGCCACTCTGAGAGACTCTTTGGAGTCGTGTTACAGATATTTGTTGATATTACAGTTTTGCATGAAATGGCACATCTCTGGCCCTCCCCAGTTCTTGTGAATGAGATCATTACTATTTCTATGAAGTAATACCACCACCTCATTCTCCCTAGCACCTTGGAACTATCAATGTCCTTGCATTGATGTCACAAAGATGAGACCTTAAACATCCTGAAGCTATTCCTGGTTAGCTAGGGTTTCTCACACAGGAAAACCACTGGGACTGAGTTTCAAGAATCAAAGAGAAAAGGCAGTTGGAATATACCATTTTCTTTCCCTGAATATTTCAAGAGGAGTATTAGATACTGGCCAGCTTTCAAAACCTTTTCTCACATGCCCTCTTCCCTTACAGTCCTTCTTCCAGGGATCTCGGTGGTGGCTGCAGTGAAGAAGCACCTGTGTGAGGAAGACAAATTAAATCCCTGAGAGCTCTGTCTCCTGCACTAGCTGCCAATTCAGTGTCAGTGGTGTTTTCTTCACAGGCTCCTGCAGCTTCCTTGCTGTCGTCTCACCCAGATCTAGAGAGCCCAGGGAAAACTGGCTGCTTGCAATAGCAGCAGTCTTGGAGTTGCTCCTACCTCACAGTGAAAAGCTAGAGGGCAAAGTGAGGGGTACTGGCCTGTGTTCCATTATATTTTTTAATTTTTTCCACTTCTCATCCCCTGACTCAAGCCTGATTGAGCTGTGCCTAAAGGAGTTCAGAGTATTTCTGAATTTTTGTTTTGAAAAACTCTTCCGAAAATTTTCTGCCAGTTAAGGCCGTGTGAAATCGCACATCAGAAGGAGCTCCGGTGCTGCAAAATGACATGCCCATCATCTCCACATTTCTCTCTGTGAATGTCTTCCAGCATTTCTCCTTTAAACTTCAGCAACACCCTCACCCAGTTTTAATTGTTGCTTTACTTTGATCTTTGCACAGCAAGTATTTTTCAGTCGACTTCACTGGAAGAAGCTGAAGTATCACCTAAGGGTGGTGGAGATGGGGGAGTAAGTGCACATCTGGGACAGGCTCTTTTAGGAGGAAATAGCTACTGCTGGCATTTGGGTGTCCTTGAGTGACCAAAAGCTCTGGACTTGTACTCCCTTCTGAGGGGCAGCTATTTTCACTCACTGGTGAGAGTTTCCAGATCATGAGATAGACATTAAGAAGCCCTTTTCACCATGGACTGACTGTGAATTGAATGAAAATAAACAATAATCAAAACAGGCAATTCTGAGTCTTTTGTTGTTGTTGTTGGCAATCAGGTTACCAGCAAGTAGCTTTGGTGACCCTGAGATCGAGAGCCACTGAAGCTGGCAAGATAATTAAAGAGGGAAGGACATGCAGAGGGTAACACATACAGACCTCTGGTAAGCTGAACTGAATACTGATCACAACTTTGCTTTGTCTTTTTTTCCATCAGAAATTTTTGGCATGCCACTAAACTCCTGTTACACAGTTTCTCTGAGACAATTTCCCTGCTCCTCCATCAGATTTCTGCTTCACTAGAAGGACTATCTGAAAACACTTTTAAAATTTATTTTCTAAATTATTACAAGATGCTTTATTGAAAAATTATGACTTTTCCTTACTGCTTCTCTTACAAACAGACTGGATTGTATTCACAAAGGACACCTCTGACCTGCAGAGTGAGGAACAAGCAAGTTAAAACTTCCTGAACAAACCAAGTAACAGTAACTAAAGTACAAATGAGACCTTAGCAGTTAGGCTAAGAACAAGCACCTGAAAGAGCAAAACAGCTTTCTTGTGATGAAGCAGCTAGTCTTCATTCAATTCCCAGATATTTGAAAAATTGTATTTTCAAGCCTGGCTTAGTTTCATTAGCAACTAAAATCTAAACTGATCGTAAAACTGCAGGGGACAATGTCAGGTTTCTGTCATGGGCAGAACAGCGCTAATGGCAACAAATGTGTGAGAACAAAGGGACCTGGCCCAGGCTGGCAACAACATACCCACCATAATGTGCTCACAGGGATCCTGACCATGTGAGGTGACTCTGCAAAGGGCCAGGTCAGGCCTGAGAGATGAGTGGCAGGAGGAGCGTGGCAGACCCGTAAATGCGGCGCAGGGGGTAAGGAGCAGGATCAGGCTGCTGCAGGACACGTAAGGCAGCTGTGGCTCAGGTGTGAGGCAGCCAGCAGGGTCTGTCCCACACCTTCCCTGGAGAACTGCAGCCAGGCACAGCTCTGAGGATCCCTGGCTCTGGGGAAAGACAGACCACACAGGCAAGAGAGCAGATGTAGAAGCAGCAAAACCTGATGCGTGGCTGAAATGTGTTCCCTGGGCTCAGTTTTTCCCGGAGCTGTCCCCACAGGGTCTCTCTCTCACGGAGTTGTCTCTGCTCCCCAGGGGATGGCAAGGTCTGTGGGCTGAGTGCACCTGCTGTGGAGATCCAGCTGTAATTATCCTGCATTTCTGCACAGAGTTGGAATTGCCTGGCTGCGGGGTGGCAATCTGAGGAGGTGTTGCTTTTCCGAGGAGGCTCTTGGGGCTGCAGCAGGCTTTGAAAGAGGAGAAATTTTGTTTATCCACAGGGTAAAGCTTCCAGAGGGCAGGAAAAATCTGTGTGTTCATTAGGAGTGCAGGATGAATAGGGTGCTCTTGCTGAATGGTTTTCTATGCCCAAGCATTGGCTGGAAAGTCACTTATGCTTCTAAGAAATCTAATGCAATCTGTGAAATAGGATTTTAAAAAAAAAATTGCAGCAATGCACTAGGATAATTCAGTGATTTTGAGCATGGCAAGAGTGAACAGAAGGAATACATCTTGGTACTGTTATCTTATTTTTTCAAGAATTAGGACAGTTGTTAAAGTCCCTTCCTATTGTAGGGAGACATACAGCAAAGAGAACAGAAATTTGTATGGCACACATTGTCAAATAATTTAAAAATTATTTAAAAATAAATACAAAGTTTGTTGTCAGGAGCACAGGTACGGCCCTTCTCATCCGGCCCAAACTGGTTTTTGCTGGTTTTTTTTTTTTTTTTTTTTTTTTGTGTTTTTGTTTTTGTTATTTTTTTTTTGTTTTGTTTGTTTTTTTAATCAATATTACTTCAAAATTAAGTGACAAAATTTTCTGCTAGGATAATATCCTATTTTTGGCTTAAACATTGATGCACCCTGACTGCTGCTGCTGCTGTGTGTTCTAGCCATCCTTCAAAACCAGGAGATGGAGGATGAAGCAAGGTGGGTGTCAGTCTCTTCTACCAAGTAAAATGCAACAGGACAAATGTAAATAGCACTGGGGGAGGTTTGGAGTGGTTATTAGTAAGAATTTCTTCACTGAAGGGATTGTCAAGCATTGGCACAGGCTGCTCAGGGAAGTGGTGAAGTCACCATCTCTGGAGGTATTTAAAGGACATGTAGATGTAGCACTTAGGGACATGGCTAAGTGATGGACTTGGCAGTGCTGGGTTAATGGCTGGACTCAATAATCTTAGAGGTTGTTTCCAATTTAATAATTCCATGATTCTAGGAATGGACATTTCTGGAAACACTGTTAACTAGTTGAGGGAAAGGGACGGAATATTGCTGTTATGAAACAGCTGATAGTTTCTGGAAAGTATAAAATTATTTCCATTTAAAGGATGGAACAAGTACTTATATTTTGACTTAAAGAGATCCATTGGGTGTGCACTTTTAAGTCCTAGTAGATAATGTTAGATGTGCAACTGAAGTCCTGGGCATGCAGTGTGAAAATTATCAACTGCATTTCTGGGGTGCTCAGGAGAGATCTTTGCTTCTTCCCTTGTGTTTAGAGGGAGGAGAAACTGTCCTGGATCCCAGCCTGGGAGGGAAGGATGAGGAAAGCGAAAGAAACCTGCCTCTTGCTGGGACAGCTGCGGACAAGAGAGAGGAGGAACAGGAGTGGCTGTGCACTGGTGCTCTGAGCAAGGGGGAAGGGCTGGGGGAGGCAGAGGTTAATGGCTGGTGGGGAACTGGCTGTGATCTCTTGAACTCTCCACTTGTGGTGGGCTCAGAGCTGACGGAAATCAGCTCCAAGTGAGGGTTTACAACACTCAAATCTGACCACAGCAGGTTGGCTCAAAGCCAAGCACAGACTCCCTGTCAATAGCAGAAGCCGTGTGTTGAGGGATCGGGTCTAGGAACAGTAACCACAGCCCTTACTTTTCAAAATAAGGGATTCCTGATGAAGTTTTGTTCTATGTAATTAAAATCCTTTACCTGAGAGTGGTCCCTCATGGTTGTTGTGGATCTACTATGTTTAACCATCAGCTGCTCTTAGGTGATGTCTCTGTGCTTCACTGCCTGTGCTGCTGCCCAAGCACACAGTTAGGAAGAAATGTGGATGCCAAGTGGAGCTGCTCTGCTGTTAGCAATTCCCCCCTCCTCCAAAGTGCTTCTTGGCAATGAAATTGTCTTGCTCTCCGACAACAAAATCCATCAGCAGGTTCCTCTCAGGTCTCATCACCACCTTCACTATCTTTCTGCTTACACTGCTTAAAACAATTTTTAATATTCTCACGTCTTTATTCAGTTTTGCTGTGTTATATGTAACAGTTTTAGAAAAATGAAGAAATAAGGAAGTAAGGTGGTTTTACAGATCACCTAGACTGCTACAGAATCTCCTATGAGCCTTCTCTGATCCGCTATGCCACAGTAAAAGTCCTTGGTAATCAGTGTGAAATTGCATCAGGATTATCATCGAGGTGGCAAACCTATGACCATTTAGGCAGTAACAAGCATTTTCCTCAAAGATTATAGAAATGCAGATTAAAATCCAATATCTGAATCACTCTACACCAAATTAATTGTTTTGTTTTTGTTTAAAAATATAGAAAGAACTGAAGTACATGGGAAATTTTGCTTCCGTAATCTGTAGTCAGGGATCAGAGCTGGTGATGGCTTCACTGGGAGAGAATGAGAAACATAGTGGTTAAATTTTATTTGGGTCACTTGTAACATTTAATTTGCACAGCCGGTGTGGTTGGCAGAATATTTTATTATCAATTTTTTTGCATAATGAAGCAATGGAAATCCACATCAGTCCTCCTCAATAAAAGACAGTGGGATTATACTGTACTATATTATAAAAACTATATATGTTTTAAAAATCTGCATGGGCATTCCTGTAATATGAGGCTTAGAAAGGGAGGTTGTTTCTCCTGCCAAAGCCAGTGGAGTGGAGCTGGGTCTGTTCAAATCTGTAACAGCCCTCTGAGGAAGGAGAGAGATGTGAACGACAGTGACGTGCGGGAGGCAGACACCCGCCCCCGCCCGCCCCCGAGTGCAAGTGTGCAAATGTATGCGGAGCTGGTCCTGGGAAACAGGGAGCTGGCAGGATCCACCTCTTCTGATGGTGGAACAAGAATGGATTTACATCTCATCTGTGCCACCCTCCAGGGCAGGGATCGGAGCTGAACAAAAACCTCTTCAGCGCAGGAGAGGAATCGGTGTGTTTTACATAACAGCTAAGGTTCACTCTTCGGTACGGGGGGACTTGGCTGCGCTGCACCACCTGCCCGCATCAGGGCTGCTCCAGGCTCTGCAGCGCCAGGGGAATGCAGGAGGGATGCCTGCGTGCCTTGGCCACTGGAGGCATCTGCCAGGAGCAGCTGAAAGCATCTTGCTTGGCTCTCTGAGCCTTTGGGGTGGGGGAAGAAGAAAGCAAGCAGGTTGTATAAATTCTCAACTAAGTGAGTATACTAAAATTGCAGCACTCCTACTTCTTTCTTCTGAGTGTGGGCATTAAAAATACATTTTCAGTAGGCAGAGAGTGGGTGTGTGAGAGAGCAAAGTGTTTGCACTCCTTTCCCATCACTTCAAAAAAGGTGGATGTTTCAGGGGAAAGGATCCTGACTGCAGTGCTCGTCTTTGATTGGCACATCATATAGAAGTCACACATTGAATTGCCCAGTCCTAAGTGACTGCAGAGAAGGTTATGGAAAGAATAGACAAAATTAATATTACCAGATCACCAAGACTGGAAGACATTCACCCAAGTCTTCCAAAAGAGAATGTAAGGATGCAAGAACTGATTTGCCTACAGTAGCTTGCAAACTCTTGTCTAAAACCAGTTTGATGTTATAAAGTTGTTACAACCACAAAACCAGTTTTTTAGAAAGGTTTCCAGTGGAGACAGAGGAAAATGTAGGCTGCAAAATTTGACACTTTTGCTGGGAAACCTAATAGGAAATATAAAAGTAAGATAATAAGTGACAGGGAATAACAGAAATATTGGTGTGATTTAGTGCCTGATCCTATCTCATAAATGTATCAGAGTGGTGGGTTAGGTTGGACTGCTTGGTACAATCCTCTTGCATTTCCTAAAGACTTGTGAGGACCTGGGTTGCCTGGAAGTGAGGTTGCCATGAACACCTCCACCTCTGGTTGCCTTGAACAGTTTGTAAGAGATTGTGGGGCAGATGTGAGGATGCAGCTAGTAAAGGAGAAGAGACTGTGCAGAGGTGCAAGTGGTGGGTGCGGGAGGAAAGAGGCACTGAGCCGGAATAATCCAGGCAACAGGACAGGGAAGGAGACTGGGGAAAGGAAAATAGATATGGGGAGGCAGCTCTATATTGGCTTTTTCTTTCTGATTAGAAGAAGATGAAAATGCAGGGTATGATAGGAGAGGCACTGATAGAGGCAGACAAGAGAGGCTGCTTGGGGGCCGTGGACAGGTGCCACTTAGGACATGGTCCCTTGCAGCTACTCAAATAAATACCCTTGGCACAGCAGGGGCTTGGCTTGATGTGATCTCTGGAGGTAGGATACTACTTTCCAGTGGAAGGTGAGAGGCAATGGGCATGAACTGAAATAGGGAAAATGCCATTTATACATTGAAAGGATCTTCTTTATGGTCAAGGGTGACCAAACACAGGCACAGAAGGACTCCGGGAGGTTGTGAAATTTCTCTTCTTTGGGGTATTCAGAAGCCATCTTCTGGCTTCTGGACATGGTCCTGTGTGAATGGCTCTAGACAGCTCTGCCTGAGCAGACAGGTTGGAGTAAATGACCTCCAAAGATCACTTTCCACTTGGGCTGTTTTGTGAAGAGGATGGTGGAGCTAACTGTTTGCTTGTGAAGAAGAAACGGGAAGAGGATAACAGTGGCTCTGGGCTTTAGGACTGATTCAGGTTTTCCGTACCAATGTGTTGACTCCCCTATTCTATCTTTCTGATAGCTTAAAACTCCATTATATAATGCTACTTCTTTCAGCCAGCTTTTTCTTCAGCCCCCAGAAAGTAAATTTTAACTTCCAAATTTCAAAGTGTAAGATTTTCATGAGAACCTCTTGGAATAGGATCAGCCCTATTTCTGTTAATCAGTACCTAACAGAAGAGCTTTAGTCTTTCTAAAAGTCATTGCTTACCTTGTTTCTCCAAATGCACTGGTTTTTCTTGTGTGAATGAGGCTGTCAGTAAAATTATGATTAACCCATGTTCTATGTTACATATTGATCTTGAGTTTGCTTCCTGTTATTACAAATTGAATACCCCAGAAAATGGTTAAAGTCCTCAGATATCTTAAAGGCTGGCTTTCTCTTGAGTTATTTGGTGACAACTACAATTGCCTGAAGCATTAAAGCTGACATCTCACAGCTTAGCTGAAGAAAGCTGAGACACATGGTATTTTCAACAGAAGAGACCTTGACCTTGGAAACAGCTTTTGTGCTCACCCCCCAGGGACTGTACTCGTGCACCTGAATGTTTTGGTGCAAAATTTCCTGGGTGAAAAGAGGGGAGTGGATCAGGAAAGGCTGACAGGTGAGACTTACAGCGTTCATGAATGGTTCATAATGGTTGACATTAGGATATGTGTGGTTGTTTTCCTTTTCTAATATATTTTACCTCTGAGCCCAGATGTTTGGATGAATTTTTAAGTACGTATTTCATGTGTAGTTTAAAAGCAGATATCTTTGTCAGTAAGCCATTTAGCTGGAAGATTTCTTTAACTCTGTAGTTAAAGACATCATGTGGTGACTTGCTAGGAAGCCTAAACAAAGTTGGTAAGAGCTAGGTAGGCCTGCCAACATCTTTGTAGAGAGAGAATGTATTTTCCAAAATTAGAAAGCTATCTAGAGACAGCACATCCTCCCTTTCTTGAGAGGAAGACCTCCTGCCTTAAGATTTCAGAAACTCTGTGATTTTTTTTTTTTGTTAGCTCTGTTTTGCATATCTGATTACAGACTACTTTGAGGGCCAAGTGGTTTTCAAAAGTGAAATCCCTTAAATACACTTTGGTCAGCCCCCCAGCTGCTTTTTTCACAGCTATTAGTTTTTGTCCTGTACTGAGTAATTAACTTGCTCCAGGTATGTGCTCTGCCCTTGCTGCTAATTCTGTCTAGTGGGGAATAGTCTACTTATTACCTCAGGTGTGAAAAGTACCCAAAATTATAACAACTCCTGTGACATTGCAAAAGCTAGCCTGCTCCCTCCAGAAAGCTACTTCTCTAAAGGCTCAAGCAACCTGCTTTACCGTCAGCAGTGAACTAGCAGTGGAGACATGATCAAATAAATTAATAGCTGTAAGGCCTGGCTACCTGTCCTGTAAAGCTGCCTCTTGCTCTGAGGATCTCTACTGCTGCCAAAGCAGGCTCGTGCATGTGAGCTCCATCAGCACTGTAATTATGGGAAGGAAGTGTTGGCTGCACAAACATCACCCGAGCATCTCCTGCTAGCTAACACTTCTTGATTTGATGGTGGGCTGGGCTGGGGGGAAAAGTGTTTTGGAAAACAAGGGGTACAAGACACTAATTGACCTCTAAGTCACTTTCCCACTTGCTCTTTCTCCTTGATTAGTTTCACTGGCTGTTTCTCCTCCTCAACAAAGGAGCTGGAGCCATTGCACCCTTCACCAGTTAGTGTTTTATCCCTTGTGGCTAGAGTTCTTTTAAAATACAACAGGAGAAAACATCTGGGCTCACATATTCCACATCAAACATGAATGGATAACTAAGGAAAAACTTTCAGTAATTCATTCAGCTTTCTCTGAGCAGTCAGACTGTTTTGTGGAGTCTGCCATCATGTAGAGCCCTCCCATCTGGCTTATCCTTTTGGTGTAGACTTCTGCTCTGCTCTCTGGATTTGGCCGCTCTAAGTTTCTGTAGTGACAGAACCTAAAACTGGTATTTTCGTGTAATTTAGAAAACTTCCAGCTGTCTGACAGACTGTTAAAGAGGTGAGGATATATTATAGACCTATAAATATACAGTACTCTTTGTAATAACAACAAAAAACCTATTTTGATTTTCTTCTTCCATTTGGCAAGGCTCCAAGCTTCTGCTGTCCAAGAATATCCACCTTTTGTAGCAAATTGGTATATTGAAACAGAATAGGTCCAATTTGTTTATTCCCTTAGTGATAAAATACCACACCCCCCCCCCCNCCTCCCCAGAACTGCTGCCAGATAACAGAAGGTGATGAGAACTGTGAGGTCAGATTTATGGTCTTTGTAACATACCTCTGGTAATAATACAGACATCATAATAGATTTTATTTGAAAAATAACAAAAACACCCCTATTCATTTTTACCTCCTTTAAAATAAGTTGAAATTGGGACAGGCAAGGTACAGATTGTCAATCTTGCATTTTGGGCTATGCTTGTTTGCTGGGTTATCCACACTCACTGGAGATATTCTTTGTATCTGGTGTTGAGGCTGGAAGGGGCTTGAGCTTCGAGGAAGGGCAGGGTTAACACTCTTTGGGCACACCTAGCCATAGTCATCATCTAATCAGCAGCTCTCTGGTCCTGAGGCTTCTGCTCACAAATGTCTCTCCAAATTTCTCTGATATTAGGAATTAGACAGGAATGTGGCTCACAAGTGAGCAGGTCTGCTCTCCAGCCACCAGCATGGCAGGCAGAGGCAGCAAAGAGGCAAGGGGCTCCTGGGGCACGCTGTTCTCTGGGTGTTACAGCAATTTCTTGAGCTCATTGTAGGGATTTGCCAGAAGGCTTCTGCACTGAAGGGGAAAAATATCAAGCTGGAAGCTGTCTAGTGGGACAGTGGAGGTAAATGGGCAAAAGAACAGAAATTATGCAATTTCTTCGTGTGGCAGCAGCTAAGCGGTTAAGGACAAAGAGCTCCAAACTCATTCCTTAAGCCATACCTTTTTGGAACTGCAACTGAGGCTAATGTTGTGGGTGAACACCAGGCTTCAGATAATAGCAAGAGATATAAATATCACTGATTCCACCAGCACAGGTCAGTGTCAGTGTCAGAGGACAGCTGCTGTCTGACCTTGAGCTAGTAGCAAGATGTCCTGTTAACCTTTCTTCAAGGAAATGATTTGGGGGTCTGTTTGCACCCTTCAGCTGCCATCTCAGGAAGAAATTGTCAAGAGCTGCCAAATCTGGTTGCCAGATGGAGGTGAGACTGCTTTTGCAGCCCCATGTCCCCAGCAGCCAGGCTGGGCAGGTATGTTCTGCAGGCACAAGGGGAATTGTAAGAACTTAGCAGAGTTCCCTGTCTCAAGCACTTTTAAGGCCACAAAAGGACTTTGTCATCAGATAAGCACAGAAGGGAACAACAGGATGGCACTAACTCCGGGCCTGGCAGAGATGAGATCTGGTTTATCTGGCTAAACCTCCTGGGTAATGCATCCAGACAAAGATTCCCACTGTTGGCAAAGTGTGTAAAGAAGCAACTGCATGTATAACTATCACCAGACAAGCCAAGGTCACCCCAAGTTTTGGGACAAATGGCATCTGTGACTATCCAATGCTAGTGCTCAGACATACAGAGGCACTCTAGGGATCACTCCAGCCATTGGCCTTGGACCCACAGACTACCCAGCAAATTGTCCTTGGATCCTCTGCTCTCCAGTGCCTTTGGCACACAGCATGCAGAGGTGTCTGAGCTGACCTCCATTTGCCACAATCTCTCCAGTAGCTGATTTTGGGTTCCTGATCCCTCCAGCAGCCAGCTCTCAGACCTCCTGGTCTCTCCACTGTCCAGCCCATCTGGACAGCCCTTCTGGCTGCTGCAAGACCTGGTTGCCAGGACTCTCATCCAGCTCACTGGCCAGTCTCACTCCATGTTTGCCAGGGATTACACAGCACTCTACACACCCATGCATGTCTGCAGGTGTGCCAGTTTCTCCAGTTGCTGCCATCCCAGATAAAGGGTTTCTGTTCTTCATGATCTCCTACCCTGATCAGTGGGCCTCCATGGACACAATGCAGAGAGGTCCTCACCCAGGAGAATAGAAATGGAGTTTAATGAAAAGACAGGATAGGCTATTGCAGTCAGGCACAGGGCATGGCCAGATGAGTGTGCTGAAAAGTTACCTGTTTGCACACAACCAACTGCTTTTATCCTATTTCTTGGGGTTTTTTTCTGTGCTTATTTCCCTTAAACCTCCTTGATCCCTCACTTTTCCTCCCTTAAAACCTGTAGTTAGTCTTGCAAAATCCCCATGTGCTCTTCCCTGGCGTGCCTCAAAGAATTCCACATCCCTTAAGGCAATAACACCCCCTCAGTCTGTAAGGCTATCCAGAAGGGCTCTTCCACTAAAACTCATCTTGGTGATGGGTTTCGTACCAGGACAGTGGATTGAGCCTGGGAATAGCCAGGTCAGGGTGCTCCGCTCTGTCTGATTAGGATATTGGGGTTTGGCTACTTGTCATCACTCCTCATTGCTCCTTTGTGTTGGTGGAGATGTGTTTTGATAGCAAAAAATTACATCAAGATAAGTCAACTTGCAGAACTCTCGTAGGAAGGCTGCACATCCACAGCTGTCCTTACTGTTAATGGGAGGTGAAGCTAATTAAAATTGCTCAGGGCCATTGCCAACAAAATTACATGGAAGCACTGTATTCATTATTTAGTAAGCTTTGCACTCTAAACTCTACCACATAACCTCACTGTTATAAATCATACTACATTCAGAGAGCAGCTAAAAGGGCTTGGGTTTTGCCATATGCTCATTTCTCATTTGTTTAATTCTTGTCTCATAAAGCTATTTTTGTTTCATACTCCTAAATTAAAACGAAGTTGGCCAAGGATGTCAATTTAAAGTTAATGATTAAAAACCCCCCAACAATAACATAGTAAGGAAAATGTAAAAAGGCAGGACAATGAAAGCTATTGGTGAATTTAGATATAAATCCTGGTATGCTGTGTAGTAGCAAGATGGGAAATCATAACTACTTGCTGCTGTTGTTCACCCCAAATTTCTGCTTTACCAAAAGAGCAGCAATTTATAAAAAAATACATGAGCCCAGAACATCCTGTCAAAATATTCTTACATGATAAACCAAAATAATATTTATGCAAAATGTCTTAGCAGCTCAAGAATATGGGTGATGGGAAGTTTTAACTTGCTGGATCTTCTGATGGAAACTGAACACAGTGAAAAGGAGGCAGTCTAGGAGGTTGCTGGAGTGTGTGGAAGATAAATCCCTGTTGCAGCTGGTAAGTGAGCCTACAGGGACAAGGTCCTGCTGAGGCATCACTGCTACACCTGCTATTTACAAACAGAGAAGGGCTGGTGGGAGATGTGGTGGTCAGAGGCTGTCTTGGTCACAACAACCATGAAATGTGAGTGTTTTCAATCATAAGTAAGGAGGGGGCATCAACAAAACCTCTACCCTGAACTTCCTGAGAGCAGATTTTGGACTGTTCAGGACAGTAGTTTAGAGAGTCTTTTGGGAAACAGTCCTTAATTACAAAAGGATCCAGGAAGGCTGGAGCTACTTTTGGAAGGAAATCTGAAAGGTGCAGGAGCAGGCTGTCCCTTTGTGGTGAAAGATGAGCCAGTGAGGAAGAAGATCAGCCTGGTTGAACAGGGAGCTTTGCTGCAACTCAGGGAAAAAAACAGAATTTATGACCTTTGGGAGAAGGGGCAGACAACTCAGGAAGAATACAAGGATGTCATTAGAATATGTACAGAGAAAACCAGGTGAAAGCTTACCAAGAACTCACTGCTATGGAAGAAAATAAAAGTTTTTTTTATAAATACAATAACAATAAATGAAGAGCCAAGAAAAATCTCCATAATTTATTGGATACAGGGAGGAACATTGTCACCAAGGAGAAGGAAAAGGCCTTCTTTACCTCAGTCTTTAACAGAAAGGCTGGTTACCCTTAGGGCAGCCAACCCCCTGAGCTTCTACACAGAGGCAGGGAGCAAAATGGATGACCTGCAATTCATGGGGGAGTAGGTGGTGACCTGCCAGGCCACTTTGACACTCATAAGTCTACGGGACCAGATGACATTCATCCGTGTGTCTGAGGGAGCTGGCAGAGCCACCACACTGCATCAATCATCAGTCCTGGTTAACCAGGGATCCCAGAAAATTGGAGATTAGCAAATGCGACACCCATCTGCAGGAAGTGTTGGAAGCATGATCCAGAGGAGTACAGGTCTGGGAAAGGTTGTGGAGAAGACCATCTTGAGTGCAATTACATGGACAAGACAACCAGGGGATCAGGCCCAGCCACGACAGGTTTAGGAAATTCATTCTTGCTTGACCAACCTGATCTGCTTACATGAGCAGGTGATCCTTGTGGTGGACGAGGGAAAGGCTGTGGATGTGCATACCTAGACTTTAGTAAAGCCTTGGTTGCTGTTTCCCAGAGCATTCTTCTGTGAAAGCTGGAAATCCATGGCTGGGATGAGTGCACTCTTTGTTGGTGAAAAACTGCCTGGATGGCCAGGCCAGAGAGTCATGGTGAATTGATGCCACAACAAGTTGGAGGCTGGTCACTGATGGGGTTCACCAAGACTCAGTATTTGGGCCAATCCTGTCTAATATCTGGATGAGGAGATCAGGTCAGTGAGTATAGATAACACCCAGTGTTGATCTGTTGGAGGGCAGGAAGGATCTGCAGAGGGATCTGGACAGGCTGGATCAATGGGCCAAGGCCAAAAATATGAGGGTCAGCAAGGTGAAGTGCCAGGTCCTGCCCTTGGGTCACAACAACCCCAGGCAGTTCTACAGGCTGGGGGCAGAGTGGCTAGAATTCTGGTGGTGGAAAAGGACCTGGGAGTGCTGATTGACAGTGGCTGAACATGAGCCATCATGTGCCCAGGTGGCCAAGAAGGCAAATCGTCTCCTGGCCTGTGTCAGAAATAGTGTGGCCACCAGGACCAGGGAAGTGATTGTCCCCTTGTACTCAACAGTTGTGAGGCCACACCTCAAATCCCGTGTCCAGTTCTGGGGCCTTCACTAAAAGAAGGACAAATTAGGTGCTGAGTGGGTCCAGAGAAGGGTAACAGAGTGAAGAATCTGGAGAGTAAAGTCCTATACAGAGTGGCTGAGGGAGCTGGGGTTATGTAGCCTGGAGATAGAGGCTCTGGGAGACCTTATCTATCTCTACAACTCCCTGAAGAGGTTGTAGGAAGGTGGGAGTTGATCTCTTCTCCCAAGGGACTAGTGACGGGACAAGAGGAAATGGCCTCAGCTTGTGCCAGGGGAGATTCCGGGTGGACATCAGGAAGAATTTTGTCACAGAAAGGGTTTTTAAGCATTGGGAAAACAGTCCCAGGGACAGTTGGAGTGGAGTCACCATCCCTGGAGTTGCTCAAGAAACACCTGGACGTGGCATATAGTGACATGGTTTAGTTGAAATAGTGGTGGTCACTCAGAGGTTGGACTCAATGATCTTGGAGGTCTTTTCAACCTTAGTGAGCTTATGATTCCATATTAATTTTGCACATAGGAATTCAATGTTCCGAATTTGGCAGCAGAGAGGTTTAATTCTGCACTGTAAAATCAATGTGCTTACATGTACGCAAATTGTCAATACATCCAGAGAACAGTTTCAAATGCAAAGTTTTGATTGGGAAAAACGTGGAAACGTATTCTTCATTGCCTGTCATTTTCTAAATGTCTAATTGGTTTTCTCAAATTGCTTTTAATATATGCATCCATGCATATGTTTTCTCCCTTCTCCAGACTGTTTTGTTTTGCAGTAAACTCTCACCCTGATTTATGGTTTTCCATCTGGGAAACCATATGAAATAACCATGATTCAATATTGAATTGTCTTCTCCCTCTGCTCGTAATGTGTTTTGCCCAGTGACAGGTTTGACCAGCATAACCACTGGGGGAGGAGGAGCAGGCAAGTGGTGGAAAACTCCTGTCACATTTTTTTTTGTAGTGTGTGTGTGTGGGGTTTTTTTTTTTTTTTTGTTTGTGTTTGGTTTTGGTTTGTTTTCTTATTTTTGTTTGCTTCTTTCTACATTTTTTGAGACATTGCTCAGGTTGATCTAAAAACCATGTGTAAAAATATTTTCTCTCAAGGAGAAAGAGTGGGAAAATCATTCTTCTGCCTTCTTCAAGTATTCCCAGTTATCTTCTTTTTTTTTTTTTTTAATATATTTTGATTTCCAGATACTTGCTCATGTCTAGAATGTTGATTAAAAATGATCAGAATACGTCAACAGCCTTTTCTCCCTTATAGTCAAGATGAACTTTTTTCACTAGAGTAAACCTAAGGGGAAGTGGCATAAATATAGTGGTGGAAAATAATGGTGAATTCTGAGGCAGGAATGGGAAAGGACTTGTCATTGTCAGCCTTTTCTATGGCAATTTCAGGGAGTATTGAATCATTTAGTTTACGTAACTCTCAGGATAAAGACTTTACACAGAAAATACCTTGCCACAGAAAATCAACTTTACACAGAAACTACCACCTCACATTGCCTGGTGAATTCTGTGCTCTCTCTTTCTCTTATGCTAATTCTGGGAGATTGGAGAAGACCATCAGACACATGGTATTCCAGATGATTGAATGACTTCAGGTGAAAAAATGGCACTTTTCCTTTTTTTTTTGCATAATGAAACTTATGTGGGCTTTTGTACACACTTTTCCTGTGCCCTTCTGAGCCCTGAAGGTCAAGAGCACCAGATTTCCTTTAAAAGAAAGTATTTGGGGTGAGCTGTTGGTCACTGAAATTCTTCACCAGGAGGAGTTCAGAAGTGGGAGTGGACTTCCTTCCTCCAGCCCTGGCTTGGCTTGGGGAGGTAATCTTTGTACCTTGCTAGTCTGTTTGGCCAGTCTTTCTTGTTGGCAAGCCAACAAGAGTAGTTACACTACAATCACTGTGTTTTCTTAGTCCTTGATGATATACACTGAAACCTGCCAGCTTCAGGCTAAAGAACAAGTTAAGCAGATGATACCAACTGTTTAGTGATTCTGCAGCCATAGCTAAACCAAGATCAGAGGTGCCAAAATACAACCCAGTAAGTCCTGCTAGACGAGTCATCACTCAGAAAATGCAGATAACATGGCCCATATAGCAATAACATCACTGATATACTGGCTTACATCTTCATTGAAGAAGTTTTGTTCTTGGTTTTCATTCTTGTCACTTCACCTGCAAAAGAAGGGCTCAGTCAATAATCTAGCGAACTATTAGGTGGCCTGATGCACTTGGCAGTTGTGAGTGGCATGTTTGGCCACCAAAGAAAACAAAAGGATGAAATTTTGAGTAGTTAGAGAAAAGTAGAAGAGACTTTTTCGTGTTTGAAAGCAAAAGGTCTCATCAAGAGAACTGAAGAAACATGAGGAGGATGCTAGGTAGAGCAAGAAGGAATAATGTAATTTATGGGTAGCCAAATGACTGCCTGACAGGTGCAAACACAGGTCAGCAGACTGTGGGATGTTTTTTATGCAGAAAAGCTTTTCTTTGGGGAGGTGCAGCTCTGCCCACAGCAATTGCATTGGGAACAGTGTCAGAAAGAAGGTATGACAGAGGACTGTCGTCAGCAGAGGCATCCATTGCATGCTAAGCCAGTGATCTGTGTATTAAATATAAAGAAAACTACAGTGCATAAAGCAGTGTGTAGCTTGATGTACCAAAAAATCCAAATAAATCTTTGCCAAGTAAATAAACACATCCTGGAAAATCATGTGCTGCTCTACTCTTCTGCAGGGTTAATGTTATCTTACAGGGACATACAAGCTACTGGTAGGAAATGTCTCTGTCATAGAGGCAGGAACAGATGTCTAGCTCAAGACCATCACAGTTCACAAGGGACAGCTTACAACCCTGAATGTAGATGGAGAAATAGACAATTGTATCCTAAAGACTGGGGTAAGTTCCATGATGAATAAAATCCCCTTGGCCAAGGGAGTCCCCCCATTCAGCATGGGGAATCTGAGGGCAAACTCAGCTTCAGTGTCTTTCCATGTCAGCTATGTCAGGAAAGAGCAGAGCAGTGTCCTGTGGTGTGGCAGACAAATCTCACGATGGGAGTCAAATGAGGCAGTGGATTCTGGGGAAAGTACTTTTTAAATATTCAGCTGGTGAGTGGGATTAACAAAGCTAAAAATTGGCCTAAAGATTTTGGATGAGGGTTACTGTTGACCACTTAATGCATTGAACTTCTTACACCAGGGAGAAGGTGATGCTTTCCTGAGGGACAGTTCAAGACTGGACTGAACTTAAGGAGGAATGAATGATCTCCATAAAAGTTTTTTCCCTTTGTTAAGTTGTTAAACACAACTTTAACTGCCATGATAAACATGAAGTTAGTAGTATAAGTAAAAAATCCAGCAGCTCCTTTCTTCCCTCCACCTTAGTTTTTCTTTCATAAGTACAAAGACTACACTGTAAACACAGATCCCCTGTAGGAATAGCAGAGGGGAAAAATAAGATGAAGAGTCCTTATTTGCATAACTAGTGTAGTACTAATAATGTAACCATAATGAAGGTAATATCACATCTATTTAGAACAGAGTAAAAGAACTGAACATCAGTAAAAGGAAAGCATTATTCCAGAAGAGAGAGAAATTAATGAGAAACATCTTTTCATCATTTTCAATACACCTCATTAAATTAATTTGAGCAAGGTTGTCTAGATTCTGATATGTTCATAAGTGTTTTTGTGCATATCAAGCTGAACTAGGTCCTGAAAGAAAGAAAAGTGCCTTCCTAGACTCTTTCTCTATATGAAGCCAAAGCAGCAGGGTATTAATCAAAGCCATAAACAAAGTGCATAACCAGAGATTTAATTCTTGAAATTGCACTTGGCTACAAAACTTCCAAAACCATGTGAGGAAGGCCTTTATGTTGAATGTCTTACTGTAGCTTTAGAGTATGATGAAGTAAATTAATTCAAGGAAGTTATTACTGCTTGCAGTTTGCCTGTGATGAGAGCTGGGACTGCGTTTTCTTTTTGGAGCTTGGATTTTAATTTATGTTAATATTCACATCAACAGGGTAAGTTAATGAGGCCCAAGCTCATTTTATTATCTTTCATCTGACTGAAGCTCTAAGCTTCTACCCGCACAGGCTGGGATATGCACTCTGCATGCTGGATGAGGAGAAGCAGTTATTTCTTGAGCATTTGTACTGCACAGACACAAGTGCTCCATGGCTGGTGTTCTCCATATGGAAAAGTTAATTTTATTTCTGTCTTGCTTGAAAACAAACAAACAATAAGTCAGCAACATGAAAAAAAAAAAAAGGCAAAAACAAGGGGTATGAAAAGAAATGCAAGCATGCCTGTGAGCTGGGTGTGCACGTTTTTCATTGTAGAAGATGATGGTTGATGATTGCTGACGTACACTGGGAAAAAAAGAGCTTATTTGAAAGGAGATAATATTAAAATAGTCACTTTTTGATTATCGAAATTATTTTTATCACATTTGGGTCTCCCAAAGCATTTGCTCATCCTGATTTCTCAAGTAAGGACTGACAGTCTTTTCAGAAAGATTTTAACATCTCAGAGGTTCCAGCATCAGTAACTGTGCAAAGAACAATGGAGATGGCAAGTGGAGTAAAGCTGGTAAAGTAGATGAAAAGAAAAAAAAAAAGGAAATAAAGATGAAGTGTGAAACTGTGCAGCCTTTCTGGATGTTGCACTGTGGAGAAATGTGGTTTAGATTGGGCCTGTCTGTCTGCTGAATGCCCCAGCCACCCTGCCTGCCTGCAGGAGCACAGGGTGCTGGAGCAGAGTTGATCAGGTCCAGGAGGATGAAGGAGAATTTTCACCTTCTTAGCAGTTTTGAAAAGACTCAGCCAGGAGATTTTATTGAAGTCTGGAAGAAGAGAGGAGTAGTTAGTCTTCCTGCTATAGGATCAGGTTAGCATAAAAATTCAAAGCAAACTTCTTTTGAGAGGAATGGATGGGCAGCTGACAACTGCTTCTGTCCCACAGCAAAAGAGGTAACTTGCTGCTCAGTGTGGGGAGATCACAGAATCACAGAAAGATTTAGGCTGGAAAAGATCTTTGAGATTATTGAGTCCAACCTTTGACTGAAAACCATTGTGTCAACTAGACCACAGCAGTAAGCGCCACGTCCAGTCTCACCTTGAACACCTCCCTGGGCAGTCTGTTCCAATGCTTAATAACCCTTTCCATGAATAAATTACTCCTGATGTCCAACCTGAACCTTCCATGGCACAACTTGAGACTCTGTCATCTTTCCCTGTCACTGGTTGCTTGGGAAATGAGGCTGATCCTCACTTGCAACTAACTCCTTTCAGGTAGTTTAAGTTGCCTTTGGTTTCATCAGTTTGTCACTCCTACTACAGAAATGCTCTGCTACAGACCAATTAGAAGAATGTCTTTATATGTCTTTCCATCCTCATTAAAATTTTTCTTGTCCCTAATAAGAGCAGTTTTATACAAAATGACAGTATGATATAGAGCAAAATGAGATGGAAGGAAGGGCAGGTTAACAGAAGGCAATAAAAGGTCTGTGAAGAATTCTTATGTGCAAAGCTGAATTTCAAACTTAATTCTTTCATCCTCAAAAAGTTACACGCCAGCTTTTGCAGAGGTGAAGGTGGCTTTAATTAGAAGTAAGCAAACAGGCCCCAGTGGGTGGAGCAGGCAGGTTGGATCCCATGTTGTGGCAACCCAAATTGGTTGCTCCAAGATAATTGAAAGCTGTCCTCTAATTCAAAGGGCCATTAAATCTGGGATATGTTTACTTGATTTTGTTTTCAAATTATTTTCATTTGTCTCAGTGAGATATGTCTGAAAGTTTTGAGCTGTAGCAAGTACTGTTCTTATTTGTTTGCATGGATTATGCTGAAACAAATAATGCATTTATTCCACTTTGCTGAGCGTCAATCTCATCATAAATTGCTTATTTAAGTTCAAATGTCAGTTAATTCCTAGATAAATAGATTATTGGATTTTAAAATTAAACCCAGGCAAAAAATATAGAATATTTTGGGAGAGAAAAGAATAAAAGGTCCTCAAAGAATGGGGACACTTACTAGAGGAATATTCTTTATCACCCAGCAGTACAACGGATGTTCAGTTGTACTTTCAGTTTGGAGAGTTTATAATCTCAAAGGAAAATTCTGTGGAGGCCTCTGAAAACAATAAACTATGTGTACATAGGAAGAAAAATAAAATATTCCCTCTCCCCACAACCTGAGTAAGGCAGCCTGGTTAAAAAAACTTTCTTTGTCTGTAAGAACCAGTGTCTGTAAAATTTTCATAAGGATTGGTAATTTGCAAGCTTCACACTCTTGCAGCCTTTCAGAAATAATGAAAGCCTGGAACGGTCTAGGATATTGAGGTACTGAACTGAATTTAAAACTTTGAGCCTACTAAAATCTGAGGTCAAAATTTGGAGGAAAGTTGCTCCCATTTTAGTTACTAGGAACACCGAGGCAGTTAGTGACGGTGTTGGCTTAGTTTCTGACAATTTTAACAGCTTTATTTGTACAGCCAGCTTTCTGGGATGACAGTGACTACTATCTTTTGCTAGGGGTGCTCATATCTGTTGCTGACATTGATGTATCTTCCTCAGAAGTGGTTGCAGCTGAATCCCTTGTTCATTTTCATCTTTATGACTCTCAAGCCATCCTCTTGTACATGTGTGTTGGTAGTTTTCCCTTTTTTCTCATGAACTCTTTTGCATTTCTCAAATAGTGTCTTCCAGTGACATTAGTGTGAGCCAAGGCAAACTGAAAAGGATTTCTGTCCAGTGTTGAGTCAGGATGTATTGTGGGGCTTACAGAATTCCTAACCTCTTCACACTCCCTCTGCAACACCAGTGTGAAGTTACTGTCCTTGCTCCCCTCATTATTAGTGTCCTTCATCCACCACTCATCAGGAGGAGAGTCAATGTATTTGGAAATGTGACTGCCTTCAGGATGAACAACTAACACATTTCTTCCTTTTACCTTTCTGGAGGAGGAGCTGATCCATGCTTAGCAATTTGCTCTTCTCAGCAGGTCTTTTAGAGGCACCTCTATTTGCAGATGACCCTGCAGGCAGGTGGTTTTAGCACCTTTTCAGGAGTTATTGCCTTTATCTCCTGAACTGCTCAAGAGATGAATTTCACCTCTACTGTTTTGTCTCTGTCTCTCCCCATCAGAAACAGGCATAGTAGGGGCAAAAGTGAAGGGTTTCTCAGGTTGGAGGAACAGTTTTGTTCTCTGGGATAGTAACAGCTGTCCTTGTGGTGTGTTGTACATGATGTGTCCAAAATAAAAGGAACACAATGCTTCCCAAAGAGGGGGGCTTGTGTTCTGGAGAATACTTTGCTCTTATGAAGCTCCTGCTGGTTTGTATCACCAGTTGACAGCTTGCTTAATCATGTGGGCTACTTTTATGTCAGCTAGCTTGTTTGGTGAGGATGTGAGGTTCCTCCCTCCTGTAGAAGAGGTGTATCCATCCCTCTGTCTGCTAGGAGGGGTGCCTGGTGTTTGGGGATACTTGAGTACCCTTAGACAAGGCAGAGTAGGAGCCACTTGGGTAACAGTACAGCAGAGCACTTTATGAAGACAAAGTCATGTGCATGTTTTCTTGCCTCCGCTTTTCCAGTTTTTCATTTCTGCATCATGCTCCATTTTGCATTCAAACAGGGAATGTTCAGCTGGAAAGGCTCAGGATTTTGAGGCAGAGTGGGCCAGGACCAAGGAGAATTAATTCTGAGTTAGGGAGGGCTTGTGTGTTTGTGTGCTTGGAATGTGCTTTTAAATGTTTGACAGATTCCCAAAGCAGGAGGCAGCATGGGTGTCTCTGCCTTGACACTCATGGTGTTTTGCAGGCCATTAATGCTGAGCTGCTCATACTTTCTCCGTGTCCTGCCTGTGCTCTCTGCAACACACACACATACTCACTCCCTGCTCCACACCTGCCCCCTATTTTCCTGTCAATTTGACTTGACAGAATGGACAACTTCACATCTAACGGGATAATTTGCTACCAGTGGCAGCTCCCCTGCTCAAGCAGGCATCCCACATTGCTGAGGGCAGTGGTAGGTAGGTGGGTGGGTGGGTGATCTCATCCCTGAGGAGGTTGCAGCTGTGGGTTGTAAATATAATTAACACCCTTCTTGACTTCTGTTGCACCCATTGGATGTGGGCACAGGATCAGTTCTGGTCAAAGCCTGTATTTGCCAACTGATGAAGGTCTCTGTCCTTCTCCTGAAGCTCAAGGCCTTGTGAGCTCCCTTCTGCTAGTGAGCCAGGCCACAAGCTGCTTGCTGCTGGTACCTACAGATACTGTCCTCAGATCTATTTGACTTCTACTGAATTTATCCTCTAAAGTTCAGGAATTTGTTTAAATCCTTGTATGATGCTTAGCTTTGATGGGCATCCATCAAAAAAAGAAAATAGCAGCCACTTTCTTTGGGGAAGTGAAGGATTTTCTCAGTGTTTGGACATACCTCTTCTACCTTTCTCCTCCCACATGTCCTTCCTTCTTTCCCTTCATTTGGCTAACTTCAGCACTTCATCATCAAGGGATGCAGTTTAAACCAGCTGCAGTTTGCAAAGTTGGCTCAAAATGTCTGCAGGTTGTCTGTGGCAATACTGACGTGGTGGTTCTGCAACCCAGGGTTGCCCTTGCCAGCAGCTTGGGCTCTCCCTTCCCCACCTCTTCCAATGCCTCTCTAGACCCTCGATTGATCCTCTGCAATGTCATTGAGGGAGTAGTGACAAGCACAGTAGTGGTCTCAGAGTTCTGATTGACTCAAGAGGCAGAGCGCTCTTGAAAATGCACTCATGAATAATATTCAGGCATATTAAAGTAATGGCTGTAAGTACTATTCACTGTGTCAAGAGATGGAAAAGGCAGTCAGTAACTGAAAACTGAACTCTGATAAAAATTGTGATCCTTAAACCAGTGTAATAGATCTGCCAGTCTTTTTAGACAGTGAGCAGAAAATCCCTGTTAAACGAGCCAGTGACAGGGAGAGTCAGCTTGCTGGGAAATAGGGAAACCAGCCCATCCTTGGGACTGTGGTTTGAGGATACATTAAGCCCTGCTGATATCCATAGGGTGCTGTGGAAGTCCTGGGACAAGCCTTACTGGGCTGGCCTCCAGCACCTAAGCAATCCCGATCAGAGATCAGCAGAAAACTAATCCGGTCTTGGGAAGAACAGGCACATTGTGCTGAGATTTGTAATAAACAAGTTCTGAAAAGAGGAGAAAAGATTTGACTATCAACCTTTAAGGAAAGGTATTATATCTCAAAAAAAAAAAAAGAAAAAAAAAAAACCAAAAAAAACCCAACAACAACAAAAACAAAACCAAAAAACCACAAAAAACCCAAAAAAAGCCAAAAAAAACAAAAAAAAACAAACAAAAAAACCCAAAAAACCTTTCACAAAAAAACCCAAAAATCCAAACCAAAACAAAAAAGCCCCACCAAACCCAAAATAGGAAAATGCTCTTTCTTTACCTTCCTTAATTTTACTAATTTGAAAGTAGTGCTGCAAGATTAGCAACCTTCCATTAATTCAATGGCAGTTTTATGAGTATATAGGAAGTATATTTATTCTGGCTGTGGAAACTCAGTGGTTCAAGTAAAGTTGCTCTGCCGACATCTCCCTCTTTTTTTTCACCACCCTTTAAAGTAATATTTCACTTTGCTCTGGTTTCCTATTATTCATGAGCAATTCTAAGTTCTTCACATACTCCCACAATTTCTGGTTGAATATAGGTTTCGCATTGAAGTCGTTCTGTACTTTTTCCTTTCTTGAATGAGCTTTGATGTATCAGTTTGAGTTTCTCCTGCCATCTGGTATTCTGCACTGAGAGCCATGATCCACACTGTTAACTCCTCACTGGTATTTCTCTTTTTGCATATGTTCAGAGTGACTTCTAAGACACAGGAGAAATCTACTGGAAAACCATTTGTGGTGGTTCTAATTCCCACATCTTGGGCTTTATGACATTTTGTGCTGGCTTGAGGATGCTACCCTGTTGAAAAGCAAACAACTCAAAATGCACTTTCCTCTCACTTTCTCATTGCCCGACATTCCCACCCTCCTCCTGTTCTGCCATGCAGAAGAACCTGCTTTAAGACACAAATCCCACCACATGCACCAAACTAGATGGAGAGGCTTAGTGTTTGCCTTCATGCAGCAATGGGTGTTTATTCTCAGAAACTTCTCATTTGTTGATGCAGAGATTTTACTATTGAGCTGGAACATTGGCTCAACTTCAATAACTTGTGTGGAACAGTAAAATATTTCTTTTTCTTCTGAATTCACATTCACTGTGGGGCAAGAGAGAACAGTGTGTGGGCTAAGTGTGGTTTCGAAAGAAATGTTCAGTACATGTTTTGATTATTTTCCCATTTGAAAAAGGTCTTAGATTTCACTCTTGGGTACTGCAGTAATTGTATTTCAGGGCAGAGGCTCATCTACCTGTTATCTCCAAATGCAAACTGTTCAACAACTAGGATGTGTATTTTTATTACATATTACATTTTTATTAAAATGTAGGGTTGTAATAGCATTCCTCTTTCTCCAAGGAAGCTTTTATATATATCTATGTTTATATACATAAATATACACACACTCTCTCTCATCAAAAATGATTTTGCAATGGGGGAAGAGGGCATTGAGTCCAAAAAGCTAAGTTTTATATATTTTATTCATAAAAACAGATTTGCAACAATTTATTAAAAATTGATCTCATGCAGTATAAGGTTATACAAGAAATTCTTCATTTACATTTTATTCTGGCAGTTCCAGTCTAGTTTAAAGCATTTGTGCACTAACATCATTGGAAAATGCCATTGGGGCACAGCCTCTTCATAAATTTACAGTACATTTTTGCTGCAGTATAAAAGAACAGAAACATTAAATAGCTATATTCACTTGGTTGGTCTTGTTATCTGCAGTAAAGTAAAAAAAAATGTTATGGGAGAAACTACCGTATCATTGAGACAAAGAATGTACTGCATGGTTTAAACCTAATAAACGTCACACAGTCAGTATTCACGAAGTTACAGACACACACACACACACACTCTCACCTCCAATGGTCCGATACTTCTGAATTATTTTTTTTTTCCTGCTAAGTTGGAATAATATTTCTACAGAGATCTTTGTGTATACATTATATACAATATCATAATTTTCTCTTTTTAAAAATTAACATTCCTTTTAAAATAAACCAGGCCCTGATGATATTAATAAAGCAAGAGAATACTGTCAACACACATTGAGTGACGACGTCAGTG
The DNA here is from genome assembly GCA_013400575.1 of Peucedramus taeniatus. Classification (NCBI taxonomy): domain Eukaryota; kingdom Metazoa; phylum Chordata; class Aves; order Passeriformes; family Fringillidae; genus Peucedramus; species Peucedramus taeniatus. The sequence goes on along the minus strand of WBNO01005468.1, from coordinate 26,692 downwards.
TTTAGTGCTTAAACAGAGTAATGAGTTCTAGTTTATCTGTGTTTATACTTACATGTTTTTTGTTCTAAAAGCTACACATATTTCCACAACCTCTCTTACTGTATGTGCCAAGTGAAATATTTTGTGATGCTCCTGATTGTAAGATTCAGATACATATTCATGTTGGTTTTGGCCACTATGAGGTGTGTTTTATTTTTAATGGAGATTTATGCTAGCTTGTCAAAGCTGCAGTTAAATCCCTCAGCTAAGGAACCCCTTCAGCTGTGCTTCAGTCATTGCTGATTTGTAAACCTTGGTACAAATGTCATTCCAAAGGTTTGGTCTGAGGGGCACAAGTGTTGATTAAAGAAAACTGAGAGCCCAGAGGGTGCTTCATGTGGTTATTTTTTCCCCCTACTTTTAGGAAACAGCCCTGGCTGTGGGAGGATACATTTCTAGTCCCTTGGAAAAAGAAGCTGCATGTGTGTCTCACCTGTGCCTGAGGGTTTGGCTCCAGAGTTGGTCCAGACAGTACACCACTATCATTCCTCCTAATGACTTTGGTTCAGGGAAAGGAGCTAACGTATAAAATCCACTGCTTTTTCACAGTCCTTTCAGGAGTCCAGTAAAATATTCTATTGGTAAATTGGATTTGTCCTCTCCTATCCACTACAACTGTCACACGTACGCAGGTACGAAGCAAACATAGTGTATATTCACATCTATGTGCCCTGCAGGCTTTGCCTGCAGCAGCAAAGTGCTGTGCCCTAATCCCTCCCCCCAAGTCCACTCAATTAATTTTATTGTAATTATGTGTGACACAATTCAAACAAACTAGGAAAAACAATTCATCCTGTGGCATTAAGACTTTATTACCCATCTGTCCTCAGTTTCCTGAGTTATCAGCCCTAGGACTTTTTCAGACGGTTTAGTGTGTTATGGTTGGTGGTGTTTATACTGAAATAGGTGCAGAAACTTTGCTAAAAATGAAGCTGCAGATGGTCAGCAGTCACCACCATTGCCCTGGAGAAGGGTGAAGTGCTCTGCTTGCAATCAGCAGCTCTCCGGCTGGTGGCAACTCAGAGCTGGAGCTTCAGGCTCTGCTTGGGTTACACATACAGCTGCAAGGTTAAGGTGACCCTGCTCACAGCACTGCAGAGTCTCAATGACACCCGAGGAATCATTTCTCACAATTCTTCTTTCCTACTAAACATCATCCCTGAAATGAAAAAAAGCAAGACTAACCAGTGCAGAATGTTTCCAGCGATTTAACACAGCTCTTGTAAAAATGAGTGTATCTATTCCAACATGGTATACCTCGACCACTACATTTTCCTTACATGGATACAGTATAGAATTGCATGTTCTCAGCAGCCACGTAAAGCTCAGTGACATTTGAGTGGTTTTTTGTTTTTTTTCCCCTAGTGTCTTTTTTGCAAGATCCATATATCCCAGCATCCTTGTTGCCAGTAGAAATTTTGGAAGAAACATTTTTCAGTGACTTCTAGGTGAAGAAATAAAAACTCCATGAATAAGGCTACAGATCAAACTCTTTGTGTCCTCCTTTGCTTTTTCACACGAGTTACGTGGGCACTCCTGTGACGAGGGCCTCAGCAGAAGTTCCTCTGCGGTAAGAGCCAATGTTACATGTTTGTAGCAGAGTTCTAGGTCAGATGTTCAGTCCAGTCTTTGAGTACTTAAAAGCAGTTCAGGAAGCACTGATCTCCCCCTCCTACAGCCCTGAAACCATCACTCGGAAGGAGGGTGGCACGTGTCTGTGCCGAGGACTGGCACTGGGGCTTACACACGGGCTGGCACAGCTGGCATCAACTCCTCCTATGGACGGCAGGTAGGCGTGATGAAGGATGGGCAGCTGCAAGGACAGCCGGCGCTGTATGCTGCGGGAGAGACAGGGAGAGGAACGTTAGCCAAGGGGCAGATGGAGCACATCACATGGCTGATGTGTTCCCAGGCTGCTGCAAGGGAGTCCTCTGTGCCTGCTGCTGCCGTGACCGACAGGGTTAATGCCACGAGCATCGCACTTGCTGATGCTGAACCGAGCCACCGTGATGTTGTTTTCCCCTTGGGGGATTCCTCTGACAGGTCGGACACGACAAAGGAAACTAAGCGTGCTTTCTCAGCATCCCACAGCCTCCTGAAATTCCCAGCCACATTCAGGTCAATCATTAGACGGCTGATACCAAGAAAAGGGAAAACCTAAGTTTGCAAAGAGGGTGTATGGCTTGGTGACCCCCCACCCCTTGCAAAGTGATCTGCTGCCTGCAGAGCCCCATCCACCTGTGCAGACATGCATGAGGTCACAGGCTGAGTTTCAAGCCACGCATCACCTAGCACAAGGATGCAGTACTAAGGATGGCATTTCTGCAGCTGCAGCTAAAGCAAACACAGGTGCATGGTGGGAGGGATTTGGGACTGATGGCTTTTTCCTCTTTTAAGTAGCTCCTCTTTAAAGTTTGGGTCTGTGCTTTTGAGGTGATAGATGCTTTTGAGTTTTGTCAGTCAGTGCTATGGGACTGAGGAGTTGGCACTCTAAAAGCAGTCCTGATCAACACCCATACTAAAATTAAAATTAAGTGTTCCAGAACCCAAAATTCTGTATCTATTTTTCCAAGTGGATTGACATAATGACAACAGGTATAACTTTTTCTTTTTAAATGAATAAATCATGCTCACAGGGATTGCATCTAAGCCCTTTCCTTGGAGAGGATGGTGCCATGAGAAAAGGGCTCTGCTACTCCTGTGCTGTGGATATACTACCACCTTTCACAAAATCAAAATCCTGTTGAGGTTTGCCAGTGTAAAAGATGTTTTCAGTCATTTTATCATCAGGATGGCTTTGTATTTGGAGACATTCCCCCTCGAAACACAGAGGCACTTTCTAAAGAGAAGAGAGATGTCAAAGTGACTGAGCTGAACTGAAGACTGACTTTTGGATTTCAGAACAAAAATGCTCATAGAAAGCACTGTATCAGTATAATAGAGTTTTAAATTTATGTTTGCCTGTTATCTGATATGATGTCAGTGTATAGAAAGGCCTTTATAAGAGGTGTTTCTTTGAAAGCTAGCCTTTGGACAGCCTTTTTGATTCAAATGATATTTAATTGCTTTTTTGCTTTGTGTTAGGTAGCAAAGACAGATACTAAGGCATCCATTGCACTGCCTGGGGACCAAGCAGTATAGCTTTAAAATTCAAACAGAAAAAAATGTAGTGTTCTCCTCTTTAGCTTCTTCACTACAAACTTTAGCTTGTTTACACAGAAGTGCAGTAGAAGTAGATGTTGTGTGCCTACCCAGGAAACTCTCGTTGTTTCTCCCCCTCAAACTCCTTTCTAAAGTTTCACACAATGTTAGTCCTCAGTGATGATCATTCTAGTGCTGGTAATGCATTCCTGGAACTAAACAAAATCCATTCATTGTTATTTTGCTACTGTGCTCAACTCTTCCTGGTGCTATCAATGAAGTCATGCCTTGTTCCCAAGGAGTGCAGAGGGGGCATGGCTTGATGTTTCCCTGTGCTGAATCCTTATGAGCCTGATGCTGTGGATTGTCACTCTGCCTCGTTGAGGGGTCAAATGCAGAATTGTCTGCACTTATTTTCCCACCAGTGGAAGTGCTTACTTTGTTCAACTGTTATAGACTTCTCTTTAAAGGGCTTTTTGAAGCTCCTCCAAGAGAATCCAGTTGCATAATCAAATGAATAGGATTTTTTTTCCATCCATTTCAGTGTTAGCCATACCATGGACAAAGCATGTTTATTTAGCTATGCCAATGGTGGCTGCAGTGGGTGGCAAATTTTGCTTTAACTGTACTTAAAAGTTTACTTTCACTTGAAAACTTGGTTCCTGGAATTGGGGCAGAGAACTGTAGCCTGGAGACTTGCACACAATTGAGATTGTAGACAAAACTCCTACAGTGAAACACGAAACAAAACAAAACGAGTAGCAAAATCGAAACAAACTTGGTATTTTTGCCTGAAGTGAATGTAAATTTTGTGCCTTGCCTCACTCTTTTTAGGTTTTTTTCCCCCAATATCAGTGATTTTCCCTTATTCCATATATTTGTTACATTATATGACTGTAGGAATTTGTTTCAAGTTGTCCACACTATAGAGATGTATGTGAAAGCATATATATGGTCAAGTATTTTGGACAGGTAGTGGTTGGTAACAGTGGGTCTAGAATCACAGGCAATCACTGAAGGAGATGGAAAGCAAAGACAATTCCACACACAGAGCACCCACTCATCAGGTTCTGTGTGAGGGCAAGTGTCCTCAGCTCTGTACAGAGATACCAATTATTAGGGAAACAAAATCAGGCAAAACCTTGAGTTCCAATTTCAATGCAGGAACACAATAAATGCACATGGAAATGCACAATACCACAAGGGGGGCCAAGGCATTTGAAATATATTTTTGTTTTGCTACAGAAAACCACTAATAAGGTTCATTGATAAGTGGGGGGGACTGAAACAAATTGCTGCAACACTCAAACATCTGAAGTTCTGTGGGAGTGTGTAAACTGTGTCTAAGCACTCAGGGATTATTTCAGTTAATTCTGCAGTACATTAATGTTGATTTTTAGCAAATGCAGGAAAGCTGGAGAAGTTCTAAAAGACTACAGTAAAGCAAGATGTTCTACTAGGAAGTGAACTAACCATTCTAAACCCACCTTATTTTAATGACATATTTGAGTAAGATCATAGATATATCATAGCTAAACCACTCTCAGTGAAGAAACCAAATAACAAAGGCCTGTTCATGCTGAGGCATATGGCTGGAATGCAATAATCCAGTCACAACCAACATTTTTTGAATGAGAATTTTTTGTTACTTAAATTAACATAACTGGCTCCAGTTATGCTTTGAAGTTATGCTTTGAAGGTTACAAAAACCCCTGCATATAGAAATACTCTTTTAAAATGGCAAGTTTTAGTGAGGTCCTGCAGAAATCTGTCATCACCTCTACTTAGAGATCTGGAAGACTGTTACTTATTGTTGCTGTTAAAATGAGAATGGAATAAATTCTAATGGTGCCAAAAACTAATGACCTGCTGGATGTAGGTCACTGATGAGAAGGGACAACATGCAGGAATGAAGTGCATAGATGGATGTCTTTAAGGGTCACAGAAGATAAACCACCCACGCAGATAAGCTGACTGATGTGATCTTTAGATAAGCAGGACTGCCCATCAGGAAATATGCAGAGTTTGATGCTCATCAAAGCAGATGACTTTGCCTGAGAGACAACTCATCCTACTGGGAAAATAATTATATCTATTTTAAACTGGTTCAGGCTGCTCTCTGGACCTGAGATGATCTGGCACAGTACAGTGTCTATCCACACAGCTAAGCATCCCCCAGGATTGTTGCTGAGCATTACTTGGGAGAGTACAAACTGATACAGCTGTGCTGGGGAGTATGCTAAAAAATGGGAAATCAATGTGCAGGGCTTGTGCCTCTGCACTGGCACCACTTTGCCTGCTATAGGAGGTGTTAATTTATACTGTGTAGACAGTGTAAACAGGAAAGAAAGCAGACAGCACCCACTTTTTGCTCCTCTTATCTGATGGTCTGACTGGGTATGGAAAATTTTACATGGCAGTATGGAAAAGCTACTGGGTCCTGCCCAGCAGGAACTGCCAAGGGAACTGAGAATTGTCTATATTCGTGCTCTAAAGCTGCTTTACAGGCACACAGACTGCACTTTCCTTAGGTGCAGGGCTCTAAATCTGAGCCAAGCACAAAATAATTGTCTTCCACATTCTGATTGAGACAATGCAAACATCACCCAATCAGCAAATGTGAAACAACTTCCTGCACTGCTGCCTGAGGTGTGTGTGTGCTGTTGTGCCTTTACTTTGTGCACACTTTGTGTAGAATAAGGGAACTTAAAATAAGTAAAATGTAGCACTAATGGAGAGAAAGAATGAAAAAATCCCAAATCAGGTATTTTCTGGACTCCATAAGAGCTTTTATACCAGAAGATGCCAGTTCTCATAAGTGCTGACCAGCACAGGAAACTGGGCTGATTTTTTTTCCCCACTGCTATTAAATAGTTAAAACTTCTGCAGGAAAATGATTGTCTTGACATCCTCCTTTCACAGGTTTATTGAGAGGAAATATTTTTCAGAATAATTCTCCTTGATATTTGTGTTCTTGAATAAGAAATAAGTTGAATAAGAAATAAGTTCTTCTGATATACCTATCAGATACCCTATGTATGAAGTGAAATGAGAAAGATAGAAACTAACTACAGGTTGCCTTTGACTCCTTTTTTTTTTCTTTCAAAAATTATACATTTAGCAACAATCAAAGGACAGAGAAGTATTGCCAGACAAGTTGAAAAACAATCCCAGAGGTGCAGAAGGATATCTTAAAGAGTACAAATTTTGGAGAGAGGCAATCTCTAGTCAAAAAAGAGGGAAGTCCTGAACACAGCTGTACTTCTCCTCCCTGGCAGATCCACTGTGTCTGGGCAGTGCGGCTCTGGTACCCAAAGTGCCAACTCTTTCTTAGGGAAGACATTGACCCTTGGACCTGGCACAGTCACAGCTGTGCAACTGCTGAATGACACTTTAGATTTAGCAGGATTTTATTAATTACTTTCCATAAATGTCAGTGATTGTTCCTACTTGTACTGATACACTCTCCAGAACCTTTAGGAAATCTCAGTCTTCTCATCAGTTATCACTAGCCTACAGGAAGTTTTGTCACTACCAAATATTTTTCTTTTTCTTTGTCTGTATTAAATCTGTATCGAGACAATTGGATTATCTGAATGTCTGTGTTTTTCTTAGCATCTTCCTTAATGTAACTGGGCCACATGTGGATGAGGCTGAATTCACACTACATTATTTCTGACAAATGGTGCTGAAAAAAACCCAGGCCTTTAATAGCTATGCATTAAAGCACTCTGCTGACCCCATGAAGTCATGAGAGCTCTCTCAGCAGGAGACCTGCTTTTGTGAAATTACAATATATTTCATCTACTGTGGGATTTCTTTCTGGTGCATATGTGTGTGTGAATTAGCTTCTTTGCAGGTTTGGGTTGGGTTTTTCCTTTGAGTGCAAGGACAGATTTAGACATCCACGTGTTTTCCTGCTCCAGGTAGTACAAGACAGGAGCTACTATCTGCAATCAGGATTGCTGTTGCTGATGTAACGTGACTCATTCTAGTAATTTGTTTAATTTATTCTGTTTTTAAATAAGCTTTTAAATTGCCCAGGAGTCTGACAGCTATTAGCTCAGCCACTGATGAAGTGATGCTCATGTAACCAGGCTGCCGTGGGGAAATGGCTGATCCGGGCACACACACGAGAACAGCTCTTCCCTGAGCTCCTGCCCATGGCAGGTCCTGCTCAGCTGGTGGAAGGTGGGACACGAGTTTATTCCTACAGAGAAAAGCTGACACCAGAAGACTCTTTCCCCTCTGTAAATCTAGCCAGTGTTTTATGCCATGCTCTCCTTGTAGCTGCAGCATTGTTTCCAATGGAAACTACTTAGTGCGGGCTTTCCTGTGCCAAAACTTAGGTCCAGCTGCTATGGCAACGTTGAAAAACCCTCAGGACATTTTTTATTTCTCATCTAGCTTAAGAATGTAGAAGAACAAAATGTCTATGTACACTATGAACCCCTCTGGCTCGTGTGTGGAAGGACTTGGACTTTTGACAAGAGTCATAAGACATTTGTGCTCATATGTACATCCTCTTCTCCACACACTTTGGGCACAGATAATCCTGTAACTCTCTACAGAAAATTTGGGCATCATGTTTCCAGCAAGAGAAAAGAAGCATATTGATTTGCCTTTGGGGAACCTTAGGATCTAAATCCCCTGATATCCTTTAAGTTCCACTGGAGTAGTGAGCTGGTGGCAGGGAGGCAGGGAGACACAGTACAGCGTTGCTGCCTACTGGTGCTTCAGGAGTGCCATTCACATTCCCTGGTTGCTGATGTTTCAGGCTCTTTCTGTAGCCTGGGCTGGCTGAAAGGGGGTTACAGTCAAGGTCTTTCCATTAAAAAATGCATGGAAGGGAAATACAGGCTTTGATGAAACATAATAATTTAAATTAACATCTTGTCAGCACGGTAATGATGTATACTTACTGTTCTGGAGAGTTGATGTCTTCTATGGGATCTTTGCTTGTTCTGGAAGGGTCTGATGAGCCCCACTGTGCTGGTGGATTTTGATCAAGATGATTTTTCAAAATGGCTTTCTCACCATCTGGATGGACAACATATTCAATTTTACTTTACTGTGACCAAGTGACCATTTAAAAATAGTTTCATTTTAACTTTTTCCAGATACCCACAATGCCACAAAGTAAACTCATACTACCTATATTCCAATATAGTCTCAAGTTTTGCTGTGAGAATTTGGTAATCCTGTGTTTTGGATGATGTGTTCCTCCATAGGAACCATCATGAAGAAACAGAAAAGTGACAGAAGGGACATCATCCTCTCTCATCTAGTCTTGGGCTATGTAAAAAAATAATGTAACTATACTGTTCTTGCAGTTAGAAATTGTAACCTTTTCATAAACCCTCCTTCTTAAGACTTTTCGTAGAAAAACTATAATGTCATTGATGTGTAAACCCTTGATACTCTTACAATCACACAGGAAATTAAGTGCTGTCATTTGACTATCTGCTACTGCATCATTTCCAGCATGGAAACACGATTCATATCAGCTGCACTGGTCCATAGGCTGTCTGCAGCAAGGACAGCTAATGATGTCGTTATGCTTTTTTCTTTTCTGCATAGTGATAACAAAACAGATCATTATTCTTGATTCCCCTGGGTGTCCTGGAGGTCCCTGGCTAGCTGTGCTGAAGCCCATGGCATCATTCCCCCTGAGACACAGGCAAACACAGCCATTTCGAGATCCTTTCTGTTCCTGCCTGCTTTGTCAAAGTCTCTTTCTGTGGTAAGCCAAATAAAATCACACGGGAAGCATCTGAATAATGAGGGCAGTTCACAGTTTTCATAAATAATTACAGAGAGCTCCAAATCCATCACCAGCAGTTGTTTGCCACACAAACAGAGAAGCAGTGATTGCCGCAGGCATTGAGGCAGCATGGAAGAGGAGTCTGAGGTAAATTCTTGAAGAGGATGCTGGAGGATTTGAACATAAAAGTGGGTATGAGGGGGGAAAAGCAGGAAAAGAGTGAAGAAAAAAAGAAAAGAGCATGAAAAAGCCGGTACATTTTGAAGGGTTAAGCTGATTTGTGCTGTACTTATGTTCAGAAGCCCCAAATAATGCTCAGCTCCCAGTATGCTAGGAATATATATGTTGTCAACAGGCACTGGGGGGACAAAACAAGCAGCAGAAACACCAACTGAGGAAAGAAGCTGGAAGCATAAATGTTTTGAGGGCAATCTCCAACATCTATAATTGCCCTCCCAGCCAGGTCATCCCTGGCATTATTTGATAGCATTCACTTCCTGCTGTGAAAAACCTAACAAGCAAGCAACAACTGAGTGTGTAGGTGAGGAGGCAACAATGTGCAGACATGGGAACCATTACAGCTCAGAGGAGGAGACAGGCTTTTTCACTGATGTTGCATTGAAGAGAAGGATCTGGGTGAGAAAGGAGGTGACCAGACCACATGAAGCTGCTTTGGCTGGGGCAAGAAAATGTCAGTAGAAGACAGCTAAGGAATTCAGTTGTAGCAAGAAGGGTGTTTAAAATTAAGAGGGGGCAGGATTCACTGATGGTTTAGATGTGAAGGGAGTACAGCAAAGAGTCAAATCTGACAGTGCCTAAGATAAGCAGTGAGGTCTATCATCTCAGGGCAGCCTGAAGTTTGCTGGTGTGGCATTTGCTGTCACAAGAGTTCAGCTTCTATTTCCTGTACATTGCATTTCTTTGTATATCAAGTTTGACATTTGCATAAAAGTCCTGTGATGTCTACAAACAGACATGTAGAAAAGAACACTTTTTACTTCCGTGATTAAACCCAACATTCAGTCCTGAGCTGATCTAAGCTGACAATGGAAACTGCTGACTTTTTGATGTAGACCGAAGTAAAAATTTGAGTAACCTTTGTAATTAGGGGTGGAAAAGCTCTAAACTTAATTATTTTAGAGTTCCAACTCCTTTTGCCAAGATAAGCAATTGAACATTTTAAAAAGCCACTAAAGATATAATTCTTCATTAAATGATTGGAAAATGCAACTGTTGCTGTTTGGGAGTATGTTATTTAATAGGATAATCTGCATTGTACACACTAAAGGAGTTTCATGTACTTTCAGATGTGCTGTGAGAGAGAAAGAGAAGGAGGTGGTCCTTGTCAAAAAGATGGGGGATTTAGTTTAGAGTAGAGAAGAAATCATATATTCTCTTCCTACTCACCTCTCAACACCAACTGCCCATATATCACCGTGTGTTATTCTTAATAGACTCTTTTCTACCGCTCTTGCAGATGACATGCCCTTAATACACTGAATAAATTTCTGCATACAAGACTACCAAATGCAAGTTTTACTGTATATGTATAAAATACAAAATACAGACAAAATACAGTCATTTTTTTTTCCTTTTTCATTTGCTTCTTTAAAAATTTAAAAAAAAAGGTAATTCTTATTTGTTTAGCATTTTGGGAGAGGAGTTGTTAGGTTTTTATTTTGCAGCTATGGAAACTAGAATATCTTTATTTTTCATTTACCTTTCATTTAAATAATGAAGAGCAAGATTCTCACTTAGTCATATGCTTCTGGGAGCTGGAGCTTAAAGAAAAAAAAACTATTGCCATATGCACTTAAAAAACTTAAGGGTTTAGAAAACTAGTTTTATATACGTGAACAACTGAAAGTAGTGGTAAACATTTGATTTCCCAGTTTCCCCTGGAAAATGTCACAGTGTTTTTGATACTTTCCCATCCTCTCTCCTCCTCTGTCCATTAAACATTCCAGTTGGAAAATGCCCTTCATTCTCAGGGCACTGTTTGCCACTGCAGCTTCTACCCAGTAAGTTGCACCGGGATGATGTAACTACCTTTTAAATTGAAATTACATTAGCCAGAAGCACCTTCTAAATAATTTTCACCTTTGCAGACCTCAAACCGGAACTCAGAAGTCTGGATAAGGGATGGCTGAGCACTTTCCATTCAGAAAGCTGTCGGGAGAAAAGACAAATACATCTCAAGGGCCTCACAGAGCACTCGGTGATGGGCTCATTATAAAACCAAGCTCGCTGCCAGTGGTTGGTGAGAGCCAGAAGGCTTTAGCTCAGGACCTTTGCCTACCTGTAGCAAAGAAACAGCTTCCATTTTCAAAGCTCTGAGCTGCTAGAGCACACCTGATGCAGGCTGCCGAGGGGCTCAGCGAGGAGGTCACTGCTCCCAGCTGCTCTCCTCTCCCTCTGCCAGGGGTGACCTATAATCACTCTGCAACCTCGTGCTGCCAAAATTACCTGGGCAGGCTTAAATGTGCCATGCATATTAACAACCCTCATTCAGCTGCAGGCAGAATGCACCAGGTGACTGATGATGCTTCAATTTCTTCCAAGAGTTTAGAAAACATATTTTTTTTAACTAGGTGCTTGTTTGGTTGATGTTTGTACGCTGCAGCTTTATTGAACATTTTCATCATTATGTTTTAGTGGCAATGTTCCTCTGATGGCTTAGAACTGGATGACAGAACTACTCTTCATCCAATATCTTTCAATTCTACTATTGTTTTTCTTTGCTAGAAAACATATATTATGCTCCACAAAAAAGCAAGTGGGATTTAATAAGGACTTGTAAGATCTGGCAGAGATAACTTCGCTGATTTACTAAAGAGCTCAGAAAACTTTAAAACTAGAGGTAGATTTTGAAAACTTGCTGTAATTTTTCCCAGTTCTGTTGTTTGGACTGTGAAACATGACTAGCTATTCTCTGTTTTTCATCTGAATATGGTGTTAAGAAAGTAAACTGAAAGGAAAAATTAAAATGATCACATTGTCTGCTGGTAATCAGAAAAAAGTTCTCCTGAAGTAAGCACTCTGCACTGGAAATCTAAATCATAATCTCTGATAGCTGTGTTTTGAGAACAAGATTTTTTAAAAGAAAAGCCAGCAAGATTCTGCTCTGATTTATACTACTTTAAATCAGAAGAAATTCCCTTTACTCATTTCTGTGCAAGAAAGGGCAGGTACTGAACCTGGTCTCCCGGTTGAAACAGAAACAGGCTCCAATTTCAGGACTGAATCCATCTGTTAGGCTTCATAGAAACTAGCATACATATCTCTATACATCTCTATAAAGAAAGGAACTGCATCCTTGCTTAAAAACAGCATCCCTTTAAAAGAGTTATTTCTGAAAGCCCTTCCTTACCTTTGAATCTATATTTCAACCTTAATGCTTGAATCATGTGAACTTCATAGAAATAATACTTCCCCCATCTATCACAGATGAACTCTTGCTTTGCATTTGTGAGCAACATGCCTTTGAAATCTGTTTTTCTTTGAGCTGCTTTTACATGGGGAAAAACTAACACCAGGAAACATCAGAGTGGGGTGACAAGTGACAGTATGTAGGCATATCTGACATGTAAATGAATGCTCCCAGCCCATTTAGAGCAATGAGGAAAGACTGCTTTCTGGCTTAAACCAGGCAACGTTTTCTGAGCAAGGAAGGGCACCTGCAGAGAGAGAAAAACCTGAAAAAAGGGTTTGCTCATAACAGGGGACTGTGGCAAGGCTGTCTCTTACTTCTTCTGTACCTCCCATAGAACAGCTGTCATTCCTTTATTTCCCTAATATGCTACTCTGAAATGGCCAAGGTAGAAATAGAGGTAGATTCTTCTGCAGGATTTCTTCTGATTTCTTCCTTATATGAAACTCTTTCTATCCATGATTTTGTGAATTATGTCACATGGAAATAATTTCATGTATTAAAACATCAAAAAGAAGTTAAGTAAGATAGAAGGATTCCAAGTGTAGCAAAATTATCTTGTGCCCCACCCCCTCCCCCTTCCTTTGCGCAGCATCACAGTTGAGGCACTTGTCCTCCTTTTCCAAATGTCAGCCTGGCAAACACAACCGTGCCTCCAAGCCTGACTCTTCTTGCTGAATGGCTCTGTCTGTCACAGAGGTGGCCTGAGCCAAGCACTGGCCTCCCCCACACCCCATCCCTGCCTCAAACCCAGGCTATAATGTGGCTCTGCCACTCCAGCAAGGCCACCAGATCCCACAAATGCCAGGGGAGAAGTTAGTGTTGCTCTGTGCACAGAGCTGAGGTCACTAGCAGGCACAGTGACTCAAAGCCATCCAAGGAATGTAGGAAATGAAGTTAAGGGGATGCTCTCAAATCCAGCATTTGAAGTTTCAGAGTCATAGTCCATGGAGCGTGCTAAAAACTGCTTGACCACACAAAGCTATGTAGCAGTGCAGCTAAAAAGCCTGCCTTAAAAGAAAGCAATGAAGCCATAAACCACAAATCACATTTTCCTAATTGCTTTTCTTACATAGCTAATTGTTGTAGATGTCTCAGGGACATTATACATTTGTGAACAAGACTTGAGTGTCTCAGATAATATCTCTCGTTTAATGAGATGTACTGAAATGTGCTGTAAAGAAGGAGTCCTTGTGCCAGCAAAGAGCTCCTGGGATACACCAGGAGCTGTTGCTGTTAATAACTAACCAGGAATCCCAAAGTTATGAAACACTGCCTGAGGTCAGGCAGATATAGGAGTTCACAGCTGTATCTACCTATTTTGGCTAAAGTAATTTAACTTTTGTATCTTAAATCCATATGTTTGATGTAAATGAGGGTGTTGGGGAAGGAGGAGATGAATCAAATAACCTCCTCTGGCACTTGGCTATAAGAATTAGGATTTTTAACTCTGGGCAATTTTTACAGATCAGAAGCCTACTGAAGTGTATTATGACATTAAAGTTTGATTAGGCTTGTTAGAGCTGCATTGCCTAAATCCCATGTTATGATCTGTTCTGTGAAGAGCAGTGCTCTGAGTTTGTGTAAGCAACAGCAGTGGGGTTACCCTACATGGCATTCTCCCTGTGAGCTCCTCCAAAACAGCAAGGTCTTTTATAAAAACAATTCACATAGAACTGAACAACAAAGTGAACGTGGCAAATTACCTGCTATGATTTTTAGCTCCAAGTCAGCTGCTATTCTGAGCCTCTCTCTTCACTGTCCTATTCCCTCTCTCCCAGCTCACATTTTTCACAAGATCAAGGAAGGCACAAACCCCATCATCACCTTTAAACTAATATTGGACTGGCTTCCCCAGCTGCACAGTGGGGATGAGAGAGATGGTCACTTCTAGGTCACGCTAATAGATTATTTACAATTCTGAAACTTCACTCAAGTACCACCAGGGATGCATAATTCCAAGTTTCTGTACTTTCCTTTACTGAAAGCTCATGAAATGCATAGCTACAGAAAGCATAGTCATGTCATTCAGAGTTAGCTTTCCCATAGCCGTAAGGGCCAGAATTTTTTTAAGTACCATTTAAGTGATGTCTGTTTGAATCTGCACAGAATCAGCAGTGACTCAGCAGCATGAATTCTCCAAAGCCTTGTTATTTTGATTGGAACAGCAAATTTTATATTAAGCACATAGGTTGACTATTGGGAACGGGTGCAGTGAGAGAAATGGACAGGAGATTCAGACGTAGATAAGGGACAGGGAAATGTGGAAAGATAAGAGGCAGAAGAAATGGAATTGGAGGGACAGGAAAAAGCTAGCAAGGGTTGCTGATCACAGTGGCTCAGAGACTGGAAATATGAATATTTAGTGTCACTTGTGTCAGAATCAGGATACACTATAATATGCATGCATGGAGTATTTGCCACCAGGTGTGGGACTAAGCTTCAAACATCTGCAAATTGGGATCCAGGCCCTCCTCATTCCCAGGTGAATGGATGCTCTAACCTTTCCATATAAATTTTGACAAGGGAAAGCATCTTTCTCCACCAGTCCCACCTTTTGTATGGAGCTTTATGTGGTAGGTCCATTGAGAAAATTGTGTCCAGCAACCTCAGTATGCAGAATATCTACCCTGTAAATCCCAATAATCCATAGTTCCAAGCTACTCTGGACATCAAGGCTGCATGCTTACAGATGATTTTAAATATGTACCCCACAGCAGAAATGTAAAAGCTGGGGAGCTGTATGGGGGAAAATTAGGAACAAAGACAATCTTGGATGCTGTTGCTTAAAGCAGCAGTTAGGCATCAATGTCTTTTGTAGACATAGCCACAAGTGCAGAAAGGTTATATTCTATCCTTGATTTCTTTGCCAGCCTCCTACTGCTAATGGAGTGCATCTTGCTGTAGGAAGCATCCATCCTAAATTTATACCCAGTGTATTTCTTGAGAATCATTTTTTGTTTCTCATACCCAGACTCAGATGGGCATTTGGCACAATGCAATGTATCTTTTCTGCTTGAAACATTATTCATGATTTATCATTTTTCCTGGAGCATCTGACATGAGAGGAACATTCTATGTGTTCCTTTCAAACTGCCTCATCCCACTCACTGATGTTAGTTCTTGCTCCTGATCTCAGCCCAATAATCACACGCCTCCAGCAGCTATTTACGTTTTCCTTTTCCTCCTTTCCCCTCTTNTTTTTTTTTTTTTTACTTTTAAAAAGGACACTGGGAACTCTCCCTTTTTCTTCTTTTTGCCACAAGTTATACAACCCAGTGTATACCCAGGCTAAAACAAAAGGTGCAAGAAAAAGTAACCTTATCCAACAAAAATTTCAATATACTTCAAAAACATATGTGAACTGTTACTGTGGCTGTAAAATTGTTCTTCAAATATATTCATAGAAGTAACTTCTGTCCCACCTAATTAAGCCTATGGTGCCACATCAGTAGGAAGCCTGAGCCTTGCAGTGTAACAAACAAGCAAATATACAAATTCTGAACACAAAGCAACCAGTTTTTCACACACTATGGTAACAGTCAGCTGTACAAAGCTATTTGCCAGAAGTCACAAATTAGATCCATTCTAGAGTCAGATATGGAAGGTGGGTGTCCTGGCTTCCACTTTTATTGCACTATGCACCAGATTTTATTGCTTCCCAAAAAACAAAATGGCTCTAATGGAAGAAATTCTCTTGCATGTATTTCTTCAGGGAGCGATGCAAGAGACACAGGAGGAACAACTTAGGAATATTACAGTTGTCATTAAATCCTTTTTATCAGTTCCTAGGGAAGAACTTTCATACATGAGTGGCTTCAATTCTGCATTTAGAATCCAAACCAGCACTGAAATATTTACATGCTTCTCTTTTACGTGCTTGATAGCAGTGTCCAAAGGCAGGATTTCAGCATCCTAGTCAGGCAACCACATATTAAACTGGGCTTAAAATTCTGTGACTTTCCTCTCTCCATGCAACACAAAAAACTTGGCTTCTGAACACAAGTACACTTCTTAAAGTTTCCCACTTCACCATGTGTATTACAATAGAAGACGTATATACAGAAGTAACTACTCAGTGGGTACCATGTAGCTTCTTATGTGAATCCACATACTCTCAGTAATTCAACCAAAATATTTAAATTGTCTTACCAAGGTCTGAGTACTCTGAAACCAATTCAATGAGATTGCTCTTCAAAGGTTTGGCATGTTAAGCTACTAATGGATTTTACCAACACTCACCTTTGCCGTCTGTGAAGTTCCGTATACTAAGAATGTCATTAAGGTCCTGATAGTGGTTCTGCTTAATGTACGTTGTTTTCTCAGGAGTGTCCTGAAGTTGCATTGTGACCTCTTCCAAGTCTTTGTCCAGCTGCAAAACAAAGATTTCCTTCAAAATTCTAGAGTCCTTGCTTCAGGGATCTGCACTGAGGAACAGCTTTCTATAATTAGGCTGGAAGGCAGGTGATAATGCAATTACCACTGTGACAAATACAGTTTTCTTATAGCAATACTACATTACCTCTAAAAATAATGCTACAAGTAATAAATTGTGTTCAACTCTGATATTGCACACAGGGCATGGGAGAGGGGTAAGCTTTAGTAGTTGACAGAAGAAGCAATTTAGGTGTACTGACAAATGAGAAAGATATGGGCATAAGAAAGCCCAGTCTGAAAACCTCTGAACTATTTATTACTTACATGTAAAATTGTGGCATACATAGCTATAACCATTTAATCCATCCAATTATTGAACATACAGGAGAATGTAATGGAACTGTGGCATGTCCAGTCATATGAGTGACTGCAGTAAATTCTACAAGGAATGCACTTCTAGCACTGAGAGGAGCACAGTGTGCTCTCCTCAGATGCTGACTTGTACTCAGTAGTCTATAGCCCCAATAGAAAATTACAAGAAACAAGCTTCCTAATCCTCTGTGTGAACAGTTGTGCACAGTGTGGTGTCCAGAGTACATCCCACTCACTACCAGCTTAACTGAATTTTAAAAGTGCTGAATTAAGATTTACGTTTTTCCTTATAGAACTGGGACACAGCAACTCAAACTAGATGATCCAGAGATGTAGCTGCCAGCCATGGTAGGGCATGTTCCAAATCCCCTTAACAATGAAACTGATTTGGACCCACTGGTTCTGGGAATTCAATCTATTTAAGCAAAGCCCAAAATAAATAGTCAGGGCCTAGCAAGCACTAATGTGACTGCTCTGATCAGCCTTACCTGTGCTCACCATCATGAGCCTTGTGAGGCACAGGCTGAGATCTTGTGTTGGAGGCTTAGCAGAAAAAAAACTACAGTAGAGTAAAGGAACAGAAATAGCCAGCAGGCAGCCAGGCCTTCATTAAAAATTTCAAGGCTCTCACATGAAAGGGACCTGGCAAAGCTGAACTAAATTTCTTTAACAAGGGAGAGATAACTTTTACTTTTGGACTCTTTGGTAGCCTGAGTAAATACCTTATAGTTACCTAGGCAATTGTCATTATTTAAGATCTGGGCAAAGAAATAACTGTTGTAATTAGTTTTTCTTCAAGGTATAAGAATACAGACTGTGTATGAACAGCTTAATTTCTTTATGATATGATCAGTTATGGTTATGCTGTCTCAAAAATTGGGCAGTCTTCAAGACTGGTTTGTCATCGTTTCAGGTCTACTGAGCCAGGATGGACATAACTATAAATGTACATACTATAGCTGTAATGGAATTCATGTATTCCATGTACTCAGTAGGTACTAAAGAAATCACCACCTTTGTGCCAAAAGAGTCAGCTCACACGTTCATAAAGGCATCTTTCTACCTTAAGAAAATATGTAATTCTGTTTCATGGAAGACGTAAAAATATGTCTAGCAAGTTTTTGAGCAAACTCTCAGAGAGGTTGAGAAATAACAGCAACAGCAGCCTCAGAACTCAACCATAAACAGGAACAAAGCCCTAAAGTGCCCCTGGGGCTGCAGATCTCTGTTATGCTTGCTTGTAAAGGTTACACTTCTGGAGCTGTGGAGCTCAGCATGTCCATGTGAAACAGCAGGGTAATTGGCCTGTCACAAATAAATAGGGCAAGTTTAATTCCATTTTGCTAAGGCACTTTTTCATTTTATCACACCTGCCACGTATTTGCTGTACTAGTTAGCAATCCATATAAATTGTCTCTTTCCTATTATTTCCATGGGAAAAGTTAACTTTTTTCTCTAAAAAGTATCCAGCATTTAAGCAGACTGCAGAATTGCAACAAAAACAATGAAAAATGAAGTGCCCAGGCAGTATATGCAGTAAACAATACCTCTGTAATTTTCATTCTCAAGCGGTGGTTCTCTGACTGCAATCCTTCTAGTCGAGATGTGCTGGCCTGATTGACGCTGGTGACTGATGTCGATGTTTTTGAATCTTCTTTCTTTTGATTTTGAGTGAACTGAAACCGTCTGTTCTGTGTGGCTGCATCTGGATTTGTTCGCAGTGTGATGAGCTGAAAGGTTGAAAAGCCTTAAGAAATCCTGTTTTATTTTTGCAGCTATTTATTTTGTATCTCAAAATACTGAAAGGTAAACCAAGAGCTCCTTTTTGACTTTCAAGTATAAAACTCTGGAAAGTGAGCTCTGCTTGCCATGTGCACTACTTGAGATGATTTCTGAATAACTTTATAGAACAGGTTGAATGAAAATGATTATGAGAAGGGATGCATTCAAAAAATTAGAAAAAAACTCATTCAAAAGATATTTATGCGGATTTTAAATATATTAAAATATATTTTAATATTCTATCATATGTATTTTTCTCCTTCATTGATATGTTTATCCTTTCAAAGGATATATTCCTTCCTCAAGAAAAAAACAATCCACCAAACCCTCATCTTCCCAAGCACAGTTTCATCTGAAATTTCTCCTTTCCTACTGTCACATGTAACACTCAAGCAGTGAGAGACATGAAGCAGGAGTATTAACAAAGAGAACCCATGGGAGATTGCACTCTGGAGATAACAGAAACTTAATTAGTTTTTAGCAACCCAAAATAAACCAAATCTGTTCAAAAAAATTAAATAAGCCACTTAGAAAAAGGTTAATCTTAAACATATTTAATTTAAGCAAATATAAGTACAATTTAACACTCAGTGACAATGTGAAAATATCACCTCAACATGAGGAGAGAAAGCTACTGCTGTTTGGCAGCAGGGAGAGAGATTCTCAGATTACTCTAGAGAATACAAAATTAATGTTACTTGCCAAGCAGCATACATATATATTTGTATACAGACAAAGCTGAAGGAGCTCCCTGCCCTGAGAGGAGGGGCATGGAATCACAAATCCAAAGGTTTTGAGTTGTCTGAAAAGAGAGAACAGGCACTCATTTAGTAGGTACAGCCCAGCCAGATTTTGTGGTATAGCTGCATTTTGGAATTGATTCCTCTTTTTCTTGAGAGCATGGAACTGCTCTGCAGCTCCAGTGGCACAAAGTAAGGCTTTAACTTCTGATTAACAGAGATCTGACTGCTCAGACTCTAAAGAGTGTGGTCCCTGGCATGTATTTACAGATCAAGGCTGCAGATTGAGATGATGCTTGCAGATAATGCATTTCATTTTTCATGTGGTAAAGTAGATGGAGAAGGCTAAGGTGCTCGGTGTCTTCTTCACCTTAGTCTTTACTGGTAAAGCATGCCTTCAAAATTCCAGACCTCTAAAGTAATTGAATACATCAAGTCCAGCCAACTCGACAAGCTGTATGCCTGAGGATTAAGGGAACTGGTTCATGTCATCATGAGGCCACTCTCAGTTACTTATGGAAGATGATGTTGATTTTGAGCAGTTTTTGAGGATTGGAAGAAAGGAAATGTCACAGCTGCATTTAGGAAATGTGAGAGAAGAATTTGGTGAAGTCTTGCCACCTTCACCTCAATCTGTGGGGGATGCTGCAGTAAATCCTCTGGGGAACCATTTCCAAATATATTAAGAGCAAGAATGTGATTAGAAGCATTCATTGTTGATTTATGAAAGAGAAATCCTGCCTGACAAACCTGATTTATAGCTGTCTTCAGTGAGATGTCTGGGCTGGTAGATGAGGGTAGAGAGTTATTTTTCTTGACTTAAGCAAAGATTTAACACTGTCTCCCAGAGCATCATCAAAGTTAAACTGATAAAGTGACTGGGCAAGGGACCACTGAAGTGGATTCAAATTGGGCTGAACTGACATGCTCAGAGGATTGTGGTAGCCAGTCACTAATGCTGTTCCTCAGTCTGGAAGGAAATGGGTCTAGACCAACAAGGATCTCCTAAACCTTGGCAAAGGGAAATACCAACTCCTGCTCTTGAGGAGAAATAAATCCCAAGCACCTACCCAAACAGCACGAGGGCTGCTTGGCTGGAAAGTACCTTTCCAGTAAAGGCACTGGAAATTGTGGTGGAACATGAGCAAACAGTACCCTGGGCCAACAGAGATGCTTGGCTTTTTCACAAGGCTTTCCACTCAGCCTTGGCAAGAGCACACCTGGGTTGTTGTGTCCAGGTTTGGGCTGCCCAGAAAAAGAATGAAATAGGTGTAGGAAAGAAAGCCCAGAGAAGAGCCAAAGAGGTGCTAAAGAAGGTTGCAGCCCTTATGATACAAATAGAGACTGATTATTTAGCCTTGAGATGGAAGACATTGAGGGGGGATGATGTTATTCATGTGTATTCAATATATGATGGAAGAGAGTAAAGAGGATGGAGCAGACTCTTCTAGATGATCTGCAGTGAAAGGGAGGGAGACACAAGCTGAAAACTCAACATTTTCACTTAAAGATCAGAAAAAGCTTTTCTTATTGTCAATGTGCTCAAATGTTGGTAGAGATACTCAGAGGAGCTTGGAATTTTTCATCTGGAAGTAACCAAGACCCAACTGCTTAAGGCCCTGGGTATCCTGCTGTAGCTGAGCCTTCCTAGAGGGAAGAGTCTTCACTCTCACAATTCTTGGTTTCAAATTAGGCTGGTTGTAATGACTGGTGTGTCTAATTCCCAGACCAAAAACTACGTGAAAATGAAGTTAAAGGTGAAGAATGGTAATTACAAAGCTTAAAGCAACAGGCAGAGGCGTTTCAAGATGAAAGTTCTGCAATTTGATGTGGTCGAAGTTCAAACTGAATATAAGATAGAAGTATTGCCATTGAATCATCTTCACCTGGGAGTTTATAGCTAAAAATTGGGTGTTTTGCAACAGGGACATGGTTTAACGAATTCATTCACATGGTGTGGACTAGATTAAAAAGTCCACGGGCAACATTGTTGGCTCATGCTGTACAAAGAATGAGGTTAGATGAGCTTTAAAATTTTTTTTCTACCATAAAGTCAGTGGAACTTTATTCTTGCTGTCTTACATCTGAGCAGTTTCAATTTTCACAAAGGGTCAATGCTGAATATCCACAGAGCCAATTGCAAATAGGCATAAAATGCTACCAACACAGAAGACGGATGTTTTAATCCCTAGAACTGATTTTGCCTTTCTGCTCTGCAGAAAACTGGATCAGAATTAATGTGTTAATGCCATTGCAGCCAGAAATGGTATGCATTTGCTGGGGAAATACAAGTGAGCCTATTGCTCTGTCTTAAAATGGATGGAGTAGAAAAATGGAAGGACATGGAAGCTTCATAAACATGGATAAGCTTGTGACAATTACTTCATGAAGAGAGAATACATATTAGGATTTTTTCTTTTAAAGAAGTGAAGAGTATGCTGAAAATACTATAGGCATCTTGGTCCTTAAAAAGATAATTAGACATTGCAGTTAATTTCTAACAGGAAAAATATACATAATAGGTGTTTGAATTCTGCAGATAACTTCTACAAGATACCCTTGAATTCAGAAATCTATAATAGTTTCAACAGTGTTTGGCAAGCTTTAGAATGGATAACAAGAATGTGTACACTTAATGTAAGTACGATGCAGTATAATGCTATCAACATTTGTACCATTAAATGGAGAGGGTAATGAGCATTTTTTCCTCTGATCTCTCTTACTCTGCTATGAGATTTTCCTCATGTTTTTTTCTGAGGCAGTTGGTACTGAACAAAATGGCAATGGACGAAGTGGACATTTAACTGGAAGTATAGTAATTGCCATGTTATAAATAAATAGGATTAGTAGAGCTGACAAGAAGGAAGGGGAAAATGTCATGTTTGATTCCTTAGTGTGTTGACATTGTTAAGTAGTTGCATACTTAGATTCATAAAAGGGTTGTGGGGTAAAATTGAATTTCAGCGCTGTTGACCCAGGAGACTGCTGAAGATTAGTTAAAAGGAATGCACTTTACTCAGTATAGCAGAGAAGTAGTGGCACCCACCTGGCTCAGAAGCACATTACTGGTTGCATCTGTCTGGTCAGCTTAATAAACGAGAAAAGTGCAGTCTTCCAGGTCCTCATTATCATCCCCTGTGCTTGATGAGCAACAGGCTTTAGTATTCACCAGAAATCTTCCTAAATTGCCAAGATCATACTAATTTGCAATATAATTGCTCGAGGAGAGATATTTGGTGCCAGTCTCACACTAACATCTTACCTAGATGTACAAACTAGGTAGTGTTGGATATAATCTGTGGTGTCCAGAGGAGATATTGTGCAACCTGAGCGGGCTGAGGGGAGAGTGCTTGCCAGGTGTGGCACAGCACAGCCAGAGGAGATGTAGAACAATATATACGAGTGCTGGAAGAACTCTCCAGCTGTGAAAACACTCACATGGGCATTGGAAGTGCTGCATTCCAGCCCCTGCTTCAACGTCTTTTTTTTTGTACCTTATCCAGTGATGAATTTTACTGCTAAATATCTAAGCATTTGGAAACCTGACAATAGACAGAAAGAGGTTAGGGACTTCGTGCTAGGGGGCTGTGGTTCATGTTTGTATTTTGAGTAAAAAGAACAGAGGAAAAATGAGGGTAGGGTAATTGGAGATTAAAAGAAGATGAGAGGAAGGGGTTAAAAAAAGAATCAGAAAAGTAATTTCACAGCCTGTGACAAGAGAAGAGAAGGATGGGCAAAGGAGCATGAAAGCAAAGGGGAAAAGGGCATGGACAGCATTAATAATTCTCTTTGAAGAGAGTTCTGACATTCTTTGGAGGTATTTTTGGCATAGGAGTTCTAATATGCATTTTCATATGGCTTACCCACTTAAATCTTGTAGTGTTTCTATTGCCGTGTTTGTGAATGTTCCCTCAATTTAGAACAAAGTTGTGATTCTTCCCTAAGATCCAGAACAAAAATATGACCATACATGTCTGTATGGCTCTTAATATTTGAGAAGTGAATTGCAAAACTTGCAAAAACATCCTGTTTAGTCAGTCCTGGAGAATGAATTACTTTGCTTTTTTTGCAGATCACAAATAATCTTCTATTGCTAGTCTGTGCCTCTAATTTCTTTCAGTGGTTGCACTTTGAGATAAGTTTATTAGCTTGTTTCTCTTGCTTCTTTTGCACACATAGTACTTGATCCCCCAGTATATGGGATGCCACTTAGCACCAGAATCTACTGACTACAATTTGCTCAATACGTTGATTGAACGTGGTCTAATAACGAGCCTCTTATAAATACTTGAAAAATCTAAAAACAGATTCTAGAGGCAAAAAGACCTACATTGTGCCTTGCAAATGTTTCAGACATCCAACTGCATATGCATCTAATTTGGAGTAATAAGCTATGTTTACGCAAGCCACTTAAAATGAATACAATTGAATATTCTACTTCAAAACATGGAATGCATTCCCTAGTACTTTAGACTTTGCTAATTAAGCTTACGTAAAAGCCAGTTTTCCCTTCATTCAAGATCTGTCATATTAATGTCTAAAGCTTAACTCAGAAAGGGAACTGATCAAGTTCCAGCCCTCTGTAAGTATCTTCTTGATTCTTCCAACAAGGCGCAATGAACCTATCCTCAGAGACCAAAAGAGCAAAAGGAAATAAAAGCATGTGTCTCCCAGTCTGTGCCTCACTTAGTTCTTTAATATACCAATTAATAAATATACCTTCAGTGTCAGCATTTGCAGCATACATACACTTTTCCTCTGAGGTACTGACAAAGCCTATTGTACCACCATACATGAATACTTAAGAGGTTTCAACGCAATCGATCTCTTATCATGCTAGTGAACTAAAAATATTTTTTTTTGGAGGTATAAAAACAGAGATCTTGATTATCTTGTTTAGGGTATGTAAGAATCTTAGAATATCCTGAGAAGGGACCCATTGGGATCACTGAAGTGCAGCTCCCGGCCCTGTGCAGGATCCTGCACACCAAGTGCCCAAGAGCATTGTTCAAATGCTTCTTGAACTACGTCAGGCTGGTGCTGTTACCACTTCCCTGGATATCCCTTTCCAGTGCCCAATTACCCTCTGGGAAGAAGCTTTTCCAAATATCCAACCTAAAACTCCCCAGAGATAGCTTTATGCCATTTCTTTGGTACCTGTAACTGGTCACCAAAGAGAAGAGGGAAGAGAAGAAACATGGCAGAGTAGACAACAGGACCTGTCCCCCCTGAATCTCCACTTACATCTCCACTCTTTCCAAAAATTTCCTCAAAGTTGGAAATAGAGACTATTCCATTGAAACTATAGAAAACAACTTTTGTTTCCCCAGTCACAATTTCAGTAAAAATATAGGCATTAGAAGCTCATGTATTCACACTTTCTCCAAACTGTCATGAAGCTTTGTTTTTCCTTTAGGGTCCGGAGAGCAGCATTTGTGGATGGGCTTGGTTAAGAATTCATAAAGATCTCCTGCACTTGAAGAGCTGATAAACACCTACATATTACATCATAACTACAAAACAGCAGGAAAAAAAATCCAGATCTATGCAAAACAAATTCACCTACCTTAGGTACAAACACAAGGCAGAGAGTAATGGTGCTGCAGAATATTATGACTAAAGCAACGATGCAGAACTGCACATTGGGTTGGTCCCGAGTAAGGAATGAAACAGCAGCACCAATAATGCACATTATCCCCACGTTGTATACACTCATTCCGATGTACTTGCTGTCATTCAAAGCAGGAATGCTGACATTTCGTGTCTCCCAGGCGAGGAAACACCCAAATAACTGAAATGGTAAAAGAAGGAGAAATGATGATAGTTTTAAGAGGAATTTGCTGTCATCCAGAAAAAAGCACTAATTTCAAACAGGTGTGTTTTCCAACTTGACAAATATAGGCTATATTACAATTTACAGATATACACCTACCTTTTCCTCAATATCTAATTACCCATGTGATTTGTTTTGCTCACTAGGACAGATTTCTGCTCTAACAAGAAAAATGTGAAACTTAAAATTAGTCCTGATTGGAACAAATTTTTCTAAACGCTATGGTTATCTTTATTTTATATTTAAAATAGTTTTTAAATACTGTCCTTCCTGTTTCTTTTCAAGGATTCCAGTAAAGATATAATGTGCATTGTTTTATTAGCTATTTTTAGCAGCTGTTCTCAATATACTCTTATCAATCTAGCTATTCATTACATGATTATCACCTACATTAATAAGCAGCAGTGCCAAGATGTGTCCCATGAGAGATAAATATACAATGTAGAAAGTGTCACCCGAGTCGTTCAGATTACAATTATAATGTCTTTTATTATAGTGGGAGTTGGTAATGGCCTTTCAATTGCAGTTGTCTAATGATTTCTGGCATAAAATATTCTTGTGGCAATTTTTTGTTTGCTTTTTTCCTTTGGTGTATTTTTAAGTTTTAGCCTCTTTGTTATTTGCAATATGCTTTTGCAATTCAGCAGGGGAAAGCCTTTAGTGGAAGGGAGCCATCTCCATCCCTTGAAATTTAATTAGATTTTTCTGCAACATGAACTGCTGCAGACAATTATTTTCTTCCTCTTGCATTCCTCAGAGGAGTTCTGGCAATGCAGTAAAGGCCTAAAATGAACTGAAGACATTGTAAATAGGTAACCCAGCCCACAGTCTCGGCAAAGCCCTGTAGGAGTGTGTGGTGCCTTGGGAAGCATGACAGACAGCAGATGGTATTGGATGGAAGGTAAGGACAGAGAGAGGAACCATCACTAAGGTCCAGGACGTGGCTTCTACGTTTCCTAGCTTTTTTTCTGATCACAGTGCAGGGACAGGGAAGAAGGAGGAAGAACAAATGTGCATTCCCATTGACCTTAGTAGCCTTCCTCCCAGACCATCACATTTGTCCATTGCCACGGAATGGAGATAATATTCTCTTTTATACAACTTCTATTCATGTGCAGTCCAGGAAGTTGGAGGTCAAGGGTGATGCCATTTGGAGGATTAATTGCTGTTGTCTAGTATAGTTTACCTTCTATTCTTCTGTTTGTTGTGGTGTT
>WBNO01005467.1:2497-16390 GCA_013400575.1 Peucedramus taeniatus | reverse complement strand
GGCCCTTGCTGCCCCTTGTTTCTTAGCCTGGTGCTGGACCAGGTCCACAGTGTAGGGCGGGATGTGGGATGTGGCCAAGTAATGTGAACTGGCCAAAAAATAGGCCTCTTCTCCCCTTCTCTGACTTGCTTCCTTGCCCACTTCGAACGTGTAAAGTCTGTCTTCTTTCCCAGCACAGTACATCTGTTGATACTCAGAACTCATTTCCCTTTACTGTTCAGTGTTTCCATTGTCAAGGCCCCTAAAGGGCCCCAGGAAAAACTTCTGAGAGTTCTAGTACTACCAAACAAAGACTGATAGTTCTAGGCGTTCGTTCTTGACAGACGTTTTCCAGATGCACCACCAGATGCAGCCAGTGGGTCAGGTTGACCCAAGTTAGGGGGAAGGCGGTGACCATGCAGAAATTCCTGTATTCTGGTCGTTTGCTTCTTGGAGAACGCCTGGTCTTGCTCAGCTAACTGTGATTGGAACAGCCTTTAAGTTTTGTGAGACTACTAAAAGCTTCTAGCAGGCATGAAAGCAAGAGATGGTATATTCCAGTGCCATGCTTGAATCTTACTTTAAAGTGATTATGATCTACTTCATTTAAGCATACAATGGGTTAAATAAAACTTATGTGGAAAAGAGTTGCAATAGGGATGGAATGAGCATGTGCTTTGGAAGAAGGACTTTGTGCACTTTTTTTGTATAATGCATAAAGGTCCCCTAAGAAAAAACTTGAAAGAATTTTCTTTAGGTTTCTAAGGGGGGAGGAATAGAACAGGACCTAAAATACATTCTGATGAAGAGAAACGTTGGGCTTTCAGGATTCTTTCTTCTGTTGTTGTTGTTGTTTTGTTTTGTTTTGTTTTAAATTTTTCTTATAATATTAGGAAACATTAATGAAAATTTATCTTAAAATAGTATGTTTAGCCCATTTGAACTGCAGACTCTGAAAAACAGTTTTCATTGTGCGGAAAACTTTGGAAAACTGCACACATGAAAGATGCATGAAGGAAACAGAGAGGAGCAGTAGCAGAGGCAGAGGCTATCCATGGGTCAGCAGTTACTCTTTTATAACACCTGGCCAGCACTAGTATTTCTGAAAATCCCTTGAAAGCTCATGCAGTGGCACAACTGAGTTTCAGGTGCTAAAGCTTCTTTTCTGGGCAAGTGCCCAGCTGTGGATCAGCAGCTGAGAAAACCTGGGAGCAAGGCTTGAAGTTGTCTTGGATGGGCACTTTGCACTCAGAACAGGAAAGGACAGATGCTGATAGAACCACTAAAAAAAACCCACTGTTTTGTCAGCTTTCTTTTGTATCCCATCACAGTTTCTGCAAGATTTCTCTCTAACAGGGTGTGAATTTCAGAGTATTTATTCAACCTGGACTAAGCAGAAGTAACTGTCTTTGCCACTATTGAATGGAAGCCAGTTTGAATTTCAGAGTACTAGTAAAGCACTCCATCAGAATCTGATCGTTAACATTGTCCTTATTTACTGGAACAGTTTAAAAAGACCCAAATGTCTCATGCTTTTTTATTAAGAGTGGAGCTGGTAATTTCTCAGTATCACTTGTGTGACTTGAAGCTATCTTATGGAGATGGTTTTTCAGTGCCTTGTATGCTGGTGGAACTGCATAGAGGGGCTCACATATACTGTCTGATTTGTAATAAGCATTATAAATGGATGTGGTTTGTGTAAGACTTGAGCTTTTAGGTAAGGCTGCAGGAGATGGGGTAATAGATCAGCAGTATCTCTGTTGTGTCAAGTTCTTGTCCAGGGGGTCAGGCGTTTCTTCCTTTGGTTGTACAGTAGCAGATTCATTTGGTAGTGCCCTTGGTGGCAGGATGATTATATAGATGGGTGCAGAGGAGGCAAGGATGACATAAATGACTCTTCCCAGCAGAGTTCTGGTCAATATCATAGGAGACAGCCTACAACAGGCAAGGCATAAACTTGTTCTTGACTTAAACAGTTTGTATATAGCTTGTAGTTAGAGCACAGGTCATCTCTTGCTGCAGTGTGAAGACGCACATATGTATTTTATGAGGGACAGCATTGTTTTATCCTTCTTGTAATACAAATGCTTTATCATTCAGAATGTGCGCAATAGAAGGAGGCTTAAATAAAGCACCTAAGGATGCCCAGACCCAGTGAATCATGCAGCATTCTAAGTTGCTGACTTGTGAAGGGTGGGGTTGAGATCTCCATCTTGCAGTATTTATCTGTGGAGATAGAAACAACAGAAATTTGCCACAGTGTAATGTTAATTTCAGTAGAATAAGTAGATATCAAAGTCAAGCTGGTATGATTGTTGTTGTATAGCCCTGAGCCTGTTAAACTGCTTGCAGAATCAAACATAGAAACCTTAAACTGCACACTCCTGTGCTTTCTAATGCTTAAGGATTAGCTGAACTTGGCTGAAGAATATGAAGGCTCTGAGCACCTAATTTTGCTTCAAAAAAGTGTAGTAGCGTCCACAGCAGAGAAAGAATTAATGTCATTGCATGAACTTCATCAAGAAGGTCAAGCCCATGTTTTTCTTACTGCAGACATCAGCAAGTCTGACTTCCACTGTAAAGCCTGAAAGACAGGGAGCTCCTTTGTGATTAGTTACACAGGGACAAGGCAACTGTCACTGTATGGTTTCTATTGTTGCCTGAGATCGCTGTCTGTGCAGCAGTGACTGCTGGCAAGGTTTTCCTTTGAGCATAGTGCTGAGATGCACCCGGGTTGTATTCTACACTGCCAAACAATGTGTATAGCCAGTTGGCCCCAAATAATCTGCAACTCTTTTTTGCTTTTGTCTCACGTTAGGCAGTGCTCCTCATGCCATGTAGAAACATGCAGGTGATGTAGAGATGTAGCATAGAAATCTTTGCATGTCCAGTGGAGCTGTTATTTAATATTTCAATGTGTTTCTTTTTTGTCCGTCTTTTCCTGAAGCCCTCCTTTACCTCACAGCCGTGCTGACCTGTTTGACCTGAGCAAAGACCAAGAGCTGAACCTTGCCTACATTTCTTCTGTTCCATGTGGCGGCATTGAACAAGTTCGGATTCATTGGTTACTGGAATTAGTTGCTCTTAGGTAAGCAGACGCTTCAAGTCGAAGTCTAGGAAAATGTGACACGTTTTAGAGGGTCGAACAGGTGCTCACTTTGATGTTTATCTTAGCTGAATTGCAAGCTGGGCGTTTCTTTGCTTCTGTGGAAGTCACCTAAGTTCCAACAGATGGGAATAATTCTGGAATTTTAAGAGATTAAGAAAGACACAGTTTCTGCTGAGAAGCTGAAGGATTAAAAAGATGGCTTTTTAGTCCTTTAATGTAGGAGATGTGATACAGCAAAAAAATCTAACCAAGGTTGATACGAGCTTAACTTACTGAAGGTCCAAATGAGAGCTGCCTCTAATCCTTCTACCTATTATTAGAAGTTACTTTTTGCCTCCTGAAGCCACCTGTACACTACATTAATTGACTGGTAGTGAGAATTAAAACAGGGTGGATTCAGGTCATACCAGTTAATACCCTGTTCCAAGAGGTTTTATATACAAATTGGCATTATTCTTGAACAGAGTCATATCAAGATGCCCAGTGGGAGCAGCCAAATAGCCAGATGCCTAGAGCAGGAGCAATTGGTCTATGAAGAAAGACAAACCATAGTACCCATGAGAAATTGTAATAGCTCTTAGAAGTTCTGCCTGGCTCAGACTCTTGCTGAGCTGAGCTGAGCATATTTACATTGTCCGCATTGTCCGCATCTACTGTCCCAGACACAGAAGAATGGGAATTTACCACTAGGGGGAAGTGACAGGGAAGGAGAGCTCAGACTCTGAAAATGGCGTGTGAGCAGAGGAGTGGGGAATTTCAGCGTGCATTAGGAGCAAAATTTTTCTTCCTCAATATTAAGATGTGCTTGTGTATGTCAGTTTTTTAGGAAGGTGGTCATAAGTCCTGCACGCAGGTAAGTATTGCATCATACCCCAAGGTGGCCTCTGTTTGTTAGTTCATCCATGAGTATAGCAGGTAACAGAGCTTCTTGCTCTCTTCTTTCCCTCTGGAAGTTTCCACTAAACACCCTCTCCTATGTGTGTCTCCCTCTCTTACTGGACTGTGGAATATGTACTCTTGGAGTGAACCAGTGTCAAGGACAGCTGTCCCTGCTCACCACTTCTGGAGTCCCTGTCTTAAGAGATTTCTCCTGGGAGATGGATTGGCTCTTTCAGGCTTCTATAACCAATTCACTTAGGAAAAGTCATTGCATTTGCAAAGAAAGTAGCCACATCTACACTTGGAGCCCATAATCCCCTCTGGCAGCCTGTTTTAGCTGTGCCATTGTGTTGAATTGGGCTTTCCACATGACTGAGGGGGAGGAATGCATCTGTCATGGATTCTGCTTAGCCTTTGTGGGGACTGAGCCACTGAGCCTTTTAAAAAAAGTGGTAACAATCCTTGACACAATTTTAATTCTAGGAGTGTGAAAACATAGCAATCAATCAAGAAGTCCCCAGAAAAGCTGTAGTGTCTCAAAGGTAGGATTCTACCCTACCAGACTCAATCTTTAGCCCATCTTTGACATGTAGAAATTAGAAACTGCTACTGTTTAGAACCAAGCCAAAACTTCTCATTGTGCAAAAAAGTGTGCATTTGTCAAGGACAAGAAGACATGTAAGTTGTGAGAGGACAACCAGTGTACTAAGTGTCAGTGCTTTTGGAAAGGCAAGGAGCATGGAGCCTGTAGTCAAACATTGGGACTGAAAAAAACACCAGGAGCAGGAATGCAAGTCTGAGCAGAGAACTTCACTGCTGATGCTTAATTTTGTGCATGTGTAAATCTCTTCCTGAACCAGTGATTTCCAGAATAATGTAAAGAGGCTTTGAGTGCAACCATCTGAGTGCCGAATTGTATTATGTCATGGGGTTGATGAGTAGAGAACACTCCTTGGAATGTAGAGATGAGCACTTGACTGAAGAAGAGCACTTAGGAAAAGCAGAGCACCTCTGTGGAAGTCTAACAGATCGAGGCTTTGCTTTTCTTCACAGTTGCCACCATCTGTAAAAATGGTGCCATAAATGTTTCTGCCAAGAAATAGATGTGCTCAAATAAAAGACTGCCACCTTCCCCTTCTCTCTTCTGTACTGGTCTTTCTCATTATGTTTTCTAATCCCCCAATACCAAGTGTATCCCTTTATTTTAACTTTTCCTAATACAGCAAGCCCCCCTCTTCATCTTTGTCTTTATTCGGAGTCAGCCTGTTATTTTGCCACTTTGGAAAGGATACCACAAGGCAGACTGTTTTCGAAGAGCTCCTAGTTTTATTTTCCAACCAGTAGCACACATTTGTCTCTTGGTCTTGTGACACAGGAATATTCATGATTGTGGGGAGATCCAGGATGTCTTTCATGGACTGGACAGTACCCAGGTTGTTGGTTACTAGTGCCAGTAAGTAGAGCAGTTTTGACACCTAGACCACACATTCTGGCCATGCTTCACTAGTCAACAAGACAGGACGCTTTGAGCTGAAGACTCCGGCTCTTTGCCCAGTCCCAAGGGACACACACAGTCCACAAGTTCAGAATCCTTTCCCATTTTTATGTAGCAATACTAATATCTCTTGGATACATGATACATGGTAAATCACAAGGCATCACAGTGAACAAAAATACAGTCAACCTACATGAAGCGTATAATATTTCTTAAAAGGCATATAATGGTTTTTATTTCAATATTAGTATTAACCTAGTTGGAATTACAAGCCTATCCCCAGCTTCTCTCCAAGACATGGTAGCTAGCTTCTGGTAGATTAGGAGAGAAGAGAATCAGTAGTTTTTGTTAAATTTCAATCTTCGTATCTTTAATCTTAGTATAACTCAGTATAGCAAACATAGATGTACCAGAAAAAGGGTTGCTTTTTTAGTTACCTTTTACATACTCCTTAGAAATAATTCACAGTCTGCCAGCATCCCTACATCATAGCGCTGAAGCTGTTTCCATGCTGTGTTTGACAATGTCCAACACAGTTGATTGTGAGCCAGCTCTGCCAGTAAAACCAAAACAGGAAATTGTTCTTACCGTTTCTTCTGACCAATACTTTCTTCATATATAAATTCTAAAGTTTACCTTCTCTCTTATGTGTATTCAAGTTTCTTTACTGAGGTGTCCTTTGATACCAGCTTAAAATTATGGTGAAAAAGAGACTTCCCACTCTTTCTTATCCTCTTCATTATTCTTCAGAGACTCTTGCAAGGATACATCTTCCATTGGAATTTCTCTTTCTTTTTTTTTTTTTTTGTCTTTTAAAATGAGGTTAATCTAGAGTTGAGGGTATCATTGCATTTTGTTTTCTTTGTGCTCTATATTGGTAGCTGGATCCATAAAGCCAAAAAAAAGTGTAGATTGGTAGGATGTTTTATTCGACTTTGAATGACAGCTTGCTTTGGTACAGTGTCCTAAGAGTGTCTATATTGATACTGTCTGGTAGTAACTCTTAAAAACCCATTTGCCTTGTTAGGCCCAAACAGGACCTTAAAAGAGGTACTCCCTGATCAAAGAATGGTTACAAACAAAAGCAGGTACTAAGCAGTTTTTGTCCTTGGGCCTTACTCACTTCCTTTTAGAACAGAAAGAAGCTAATCATCTCCGTCAGCAATTTAAATGATAATGTGGATTGTTTTATGACAGGAAAATACTGCTAATGGTCAATCCTTTAATCTTGTGTAAGATATTTCTGTCAGGTTTTGCTGCTTTAGCAGTACTAACAGCAGGCAGCTGATAGGCTTCCTTCATAAAGAGTGCATGAAAATGCCAGCATTGAATAACCTCATACTGTGCTAGTTGTAGTCTCTGTGAAGATATTTTTGGTCTTTTGGAAGTGCACTATTTTTCCTCTAAGAAAGTACTTGTTTCTGAGAGCCAGACAGGCTCTGGGGTACCTAGAGAACCTCAGTTTGACTGTTATTTCATTCAGTGACCTAAAAAGTTGAAATGAGTACGTCGTACAATGTGTTGACTTGACTTTTTTTTTAAATGGGATAGCAAAGAAGTGGCTTCTGCATATATGGGACCCATTTCTAGTGTCTGTTTTGAGAGGCACAGCTTTGATAGAATTTCCTTCCATGCTTGGTGGTGTGTGAACCTGACATGAAAGAGAGAGAGTGAGCACAGCTGTCTTACCTTCTGTGCAGGTAATTATAAACTTGAGTATGAAACAGAATATTCTGCCCATGCCGTGGGCCAGAGCACTGCATACCATGTCACAATTAAAACCAAGTCTATTCTTATTTGTGAAGAGAGAATGTACATATACAACAATACAACTGATGACATAAAACATAATGAGCAGCAGTTAATGCAAATTATTATAGAAAGTAACCAGCCCCAGAAAACATGGTTTAGTAGACCTCAAATCAAAGATTAATATGATAGGAAAAAAACAAGCAAACAAAACCCCCACAACATCTGTAGTATGTACAAACAGCAGTGAAAGTTTTTCAACATAGAGGGATACACAAGTTACAAAGCATTGCTCCGTTTACTTGACCCATGTATGTTACGTGTAATACTTCATTAGCATTGTATCAGAGAAAACCAGCCAGGCAGTTCTGACTGATCCATCAATCCCCTTCAAGAAAACTCGCAGATTTACCTTCCCACCCTACCCTTATTTTCTCCTGTTTTTCTTTGAACCCAGGCAGGCATTTGTAGGAAGATAGTGATGTGCTGCATCACAGCTCTGAGGTTTTATGTTTGATGGTCCTTATGTGTCCCTGAATTAGAGTTGCCTCTGCCCACCAGAGGCAACTTATTTTACAGGATGGTACAACTAGCTGGGTAGCTGCCAGTTAAAGCCATTAATTTTTCTTAATCCTCTTCATCCTTTTACTAGTTACAAAATTGTGCATCAGACTAATATTTCTTCCAAGATGGTTAGGTGTTAGTTAGCCTTCTGTAGCTAATTATGACAAATTTAATCCAATAGAATGGATGACTCCTGTGACTCCAAAGTCAGCAATTTTTGGTCATTTTGAGAGGGACCTGTGATGGATCATAGTTTCTTCTCCTGTGGCAGATTATGCTGTTAAGCTTGTGTGATCAAGGAGGAGAGATATTCTACATTCCACAATATTTTATACATTTTATTTTTATGCAGACAGTGGGGACTTGCTTAGGAGTACACCTAGAATGACTGGAAGGGATAAGGCCTTGCAAGCCACAGTTTAAACCATTATGTGTCCAGAATGCTATATTGATTGCATTTTTATGGAAGTGGCTTAGCCTTCTTAACACAAACCAGCCATTAAATCAATGGGAGAGCAACACTGGGCAGGCCTTCCACCACAGCAGTCCCCTGACATTGGTGTTGGATCACAAACAGTCATAGTATGATGGACAAGTCAATCTCAAACTGCCTTCACCTGCAATTTAAAGTGAAGGTGGTGGTCTAACCTTTCTATACTTGTCCTGGACTGCCTCCCCAGTGGCTGCCCTATGTAGCATATGATATAAAGTGGAACTCTTTGTGGGGGAATGGCTTTATACAGCCGACAGTGTGTCTAATAATTTACTTGTTGCAAACTACCCCTCTCTGTCACTTCGTAGTGAATCATCAGGGAAGACACAGGGTTAAACTGAGCAGTCTGCTGGAAGCTTTTGGTCTTTTGCAAACAGCACAGCATTATGTATACTGTAGAATACCATTTCCTGCATACATCCAAAATCCTTTCCAAAGTAGCCCCCTCTTTTCAGAGATTCTATCACCGAGGGATTGCAGCAAGCCAGGAGAACAGAAATGTTTAAATTCTTGTAGTCTTTCAGGATTTCCTTCAAAGTATTAACTCCAGTGGTGTCCAAAAATGAGATGGAAGAGCAATCGACTATGAGGGCTTGGAAATCGATTTGCTTAGGAACTAGTTGCAAAGTGGTTTCTCCGATGCCCAGTCCATTGGCAGTTCTGTGATTTCCCTTTTTCAGATGCTGCTTTTCCTTCTTCTCATGTTTCTTCCTCCTGGCAGCTTCTAGGTTAGGATCTAAGTTGGTCAATCTGTATAAAGACTTTAGGAAGTAGTTTCTATTTGCATAGTAAAGTGGGGCCTCAAACCGAAATATTTTGACCTTTGGAACAGTAGAGAGATTTTCATATTCTGAGTCATCCTCATAGAAGCTTGTGTCTTGGATCTGACCAAGCAGGGCTGTCCGTGGCCGCTGGGTCCGAACAATGATGCATAACATGGAGAAAACAATGCCAACCAGCAGCCCTATTTCTGTGCTGACCAAGGCAGAGGCAGACATGGTAACTACCCAAACAAGTGTGTCCACCTTATTCACACGGTAGCGTGCTGGCACGTCTCGGAACTTCCTCAGGGCTCCCCGAAGGCTCACAATGATAATACAAGCGAGGACACACTTCTGCAAGGAGTAGAAGAGAGGTGCCAGGAAGAGCAGCACCAGCAAAACCACCATTGCACTAATTACTCCAGAGATTTGAGTCTGGCAGCCTGTAGATGTTTTGACAAGTGTTTTTGCCAGAGCTGCACTGGTTGCAAAAGAGTGGAAGAAAGAAGGAATGATGTTGCAGAACCCCACAGCAAACATTTCCTGATTGGCTCGGATGGTGTAAGCGTATTTCTTTGCAAACATTTCAGAAAGGGATACAGTGAAGACAAAACTGACTATGGCAAGAGGCAAAGCATCTAGAGCAACTCGGAGCATTAAGTTGAACTCTGGTACCTTTGGAGGGATAAATCCTGTTGGAATAGCTCCAGAAACACTGGATGCATACACTTCATTTAACTTACCATAGTGTGACACCAGTGTTGCCACAACAATAACTACCAGCTCTGTGGGAAGAGGAAATTTCAGTTTATGCTTATACCGATCTCCGAGTTCCTTAGCAGTGACCAGCACCACAATACAAATGGCACTTGTGATGACATCACAAAGGTTAGCCTGAGAAATGTTCCGGAAAATGTTAATCCAGGTAATAACCAGCATCCCATGCCCTTGGCTACGTGGGATTTTTATTCCAATAAGATACTTCACTTGAGCTGTTAAAATGGTTAAGGAAGCACCAGTTGCAAAGCCATCTAGTACGGACTCGGATAGGTACATAGATACGAAACCCAGACGGAAGATCCCCATTAGAACCTGAGGAAACAGAAGAAGAAAAAAAAAAAAAAAAAAACAAACCATGAGCTGTAACCATTGCTGCAAATAATTAGGTACAGATGGGGGAGAACTAGCTGGAGGCCAATAATACTTGGCTATTTCATTCTTGAAACAGGAAT
Organism: Peucedramus taeniatus; assembly: GCA_013400575.1. Lineage (NCBI taxonomy): Eukaryota > Metazoa > Chordata > Aves > Passeriformes > Fringillidae > Peucedramus > Peucedramus taeniatus. Next base: position 6,129 of record WBNO01005467.1, on the reverse strand, counting down.
TATCCTTTTTTGTTTCCAGCCTTCTTTTAAAATGTGATTCCTTTCACTGTTGTGGAATGCTGCAAACTCAAGAGCTGAATGAGGAGTTTGAGACAGGGTGGTCAATCAAACATTTGTCTAAAGTGACTCCACTGAAGTGGCTTGCCTGATTTTTATTCCCCATGCAAAAGAACAGTGGATCCAAAATACTTCTGTTATACCAAAGTCAGTGTTCCTTTTTTTCTGTCTTAAAGTGAATAAAGTTTAAATGTATGGCCTTTTCCTTGCAAACAAAACTTGAATGACAACAAATAAAATCCCTACTTCAGCTTTTGCATTAAACAACTTTTAATTTCAGCCCTGTGGACAGAAGGGAAAATGGAGCGCAGAGGGCCTTTGTGGCATGCCTAAGATCAGAAGTTTCAGAACAGCTCACGAACTCCATGATTCTGTCTTTAACTAGTTGATTCTCCTTCCTTAGATGGCTTTGAAAAATACAACTTCGCAAGGGCATTTTTCTGTTCATATATGAAATTTCTTACTACAACAGGAAGATAGCTAGCTCTTTGTGCATTCATACACACACACACACACACACATATATATACACACACACACAGAGTTAATAGATAAGTATGTTCATGATGCTTCCTTCTGTGCTCTCTTGATATCCTTGTGATGGCAACATGTGGACAAGTGTCAAGGAGTCCAGCACAGCCATTGTCTGAAAAGTAGGTTAGTCTGTCCATTTCTCCTCTTTTCCTTTCTTTGAATTATCTTTTGGACAGCAGTTTGGTAGAACACAGCACCCCCTAGCAAAACACTGAGCTGCATCTTCTGAACCTGTAGAAGTAGTTGAGTAGGTGTACACCTCTATTAAAATACCGAGGAAAAAAGAGTTATTTCTTCATTTTTAAGTACACAGCTACCTGGAAATTGTCTGTCTGTACTGGGCCTCATTGTCCCATGAAAGTAACAAGGCCAAAAACCAGAAGAGTATCAAACCAATGTTAATAGTCTTTCAGAAGGCTCTTGTTTTACCTGTGTTTGCTAGCAGCTAAGAAGACTGCCTGCCTCATGGTGTCTCTGAGTTGCCTACAGTTAGGCTTCCTGGACAAAACAGCCCAAGGTACGTTCAAATGAACTGATGATGTATCTCATTGAAAGACAGTCAAGCCAAAGCTTAGGTCATGCAGAAAAGCTTTAGGAACTTCATACCTTGCCTCTGGATGTCAGAACCACTTACCTGATAGACTCCAGCCATGAATGTCAAGGCTGTAGCAATGCCAATAGCGTAGCATTCTTTCCCACACTCGGCATTTATCCCCACAGTGGTAAGGTTGAAGGCAGTTGTGCTGGAAAGATTGTCATTCTGCAGAGAGCCATCACCTGAGGCTGGTGGGGCATCATCATTCAAGTCAAACCCAGCCAAGAGAAGTTCTCGGTCCACAACTTGTCCCACCATTAAGCTTATCAAGCTGAAAATGCCAACTGAGACATGACGGGATGTGCCCATTAAGAAATAGATTATGTTGGCAAAGAAGGATGTGTAAAGGCTATAAATGGGCTTCAGACCTGCCAGCAATGAGTATGCAATTGCTTGAGGCACCAAAATGATCCCAATCACTAACCCAGACATAATATCCCCCCAAATGTACTCTTTGCATCGGTACTTGGGAAGCCATCTTAAAACGGGAAAGAAGTCCATGAGAAAGTTCTTCAGCTTCTGTGGTGTGCAGGAGCAGCTCTTTCTCAGCTTAGCTAGCATGATTTCTTTCCTGTTAATCTTGACATGAGTCTTTCTTTCCATGAGAAAGCAGGATGAGGTGTTGTTTTCCATTCTGGCAGCCTCAAGTGGTCTTTCCATTTTTCCAGTGTTTACTTCATTTATGTGTTCCTGCAAAGTGAAGAAAACCTCCATCAGGTTGCAGTTTTTGAAGGTTTTTTTAACACAGTCACTTAACACTATAAGTTTGTCCCTGATTTTGCTTTTAAGGAAGCATCATCCCAACAAGAACACTCTCACAGGGCTCCAGTGATGCATAAGGCTAAGAAATAAATGCCCTTTCTTGCACACATTAAGGAGTACTTTCAGTTGAATCCAACTTGTTCTAATAAAGAAAAAGGGGGTTAAATTATCCATTTTTTGGTATGACAGATATTTCCATCATCTTTGCTAAATGTTCTATCATAAAGGTCTTTGTGACCAGAAGTAGGACTTGATGGTGTGAAATAAACATGTGCTAGTGAGGTAGGTTGTAAGTGTTTCTGTATAGTGAGTACATCTTGTAATCATTGATTAGTAACTCTCATGGGGTGTAATGATCTGTCACTGCAGTTGTCATCAATGCAGAGGAGAAAAATGTTGCTGGTAGGACTTGTAAAGCAGAGTTTTCTGGAGAGCAACAGTTTAGTCTTACACAAAAGATATGTACACAAACCATTGGTGGACTCTTTGTAGCTGCTACATAACATTAACTTGTTGAATTGTAGATTGTTTCATTGTGCAGCTCCTGGTAATAAATATCTACTCACAAATGCCACCACATTGGCAGCATACAGACCAAGCACTCTGACATTACCACATCAGAAGAGTGCTACATGTTATTATTTTCAGGATTAAACCCACAGTTACCAAATTTTGTTCTGCCAGTAATGAGATACAACAAATAACTACATGTACAGCAGAACAAACACAGTAGTGTTTCCTATGGATCTCCTGATTGTTTTCTAGTATGTGATGGCTGGGATGATTTGTATTCCCCTGATGCGGGTGCTTTTGATGTCTTTTGCCTCAATGGACACAACTGTTTTCACCAAACTCAACTTCTGCATTTTTACTCAGTTGTGAAATGAAATTGAAATTAGCTTAGTGCATTCATAAATAATTTTGGGGTATGTGGGAACATGACTGAGAGGCAAAATGTGCAAGTGTCCTAACTTACATAGCTAAAAAAATAAAGTAGGAGCACACAGGTGGAAAATGTCAAACAGGCTATGCCAAGTGGCAAATCTTTTCTGGTTAGCAGTAGAAAGAAAGAAGGGGCTTCTATGTGAGAATGCCCATATATGAGTAGTGGGAGATAAGGAGTGACTCGTGCTGATGTGGATGAAGATAGTAGGTGCTAATACAGCAGTATGCGGAACTTCTAGGAAAGCAGACCTTCTCTAGGCTCAGCCTCCCCCAGTGTCATTAACAGCCAGGATATCTGCATCAGAGCTGTTTGGTGCCAGGAGTGACATTGCTGTAGAGTCAAAGCTTGTCTTCACTTACAAGGGAAAGCTGTTTCTTTCCTCTTTCAGTAGTTAGAGACAGACTCTGTACCCATCAGTTTCATAAAACTTGAAGTAAACTTACTGGCACAATATTCTGTTGATAAGTTTTAATGGTTTTAACAGTTAATGCACAGTTTAGATGCTACTGACAGAATTCTCTGTAAGTTTCATGGGGTTTTTTGGTTAAGAAGAACATTTTGATTTGTTAAGGTTAGGTAACAGCCTGTTAAGGTGTAGAATTCTGAATTTAGAAAAAGTGTCAATGAGTCCAACTGGAAACATAATTGAAAAACAAAACGACAGATTATCAATAGCCTGTAAGCTTTTGTCCTGGAGCAGTCCAAATAGAGAATGGCTTATTAGAAAGTCTTGTCTAT
>WBNO01005466.1:0-54456 GCA_013400575.1 Peucedramus taeniatus | reverse complement strand
CGAGACGAGAGGAGACGAGAGGAGACGAGACGAGAGGAGACGAGAGGAGACGAGACGAGACGAGACGAGACGAGACGAGACGAGAGGAGAGGAGAGGAGAGGGAGAGGAGAGGAGAGAGAGGGAGAGGAGAGGGAGAAGAGGGAGAGGAGAGGGAGAAGAGGGAGAGGAGAGATTTGTTTGAAAGCTAGTCAATTTCACTAGTAAAAGCTTACTATGCAGCCCTCAAAGACTTGCACTGGCATAATTAGAGACGTGATGAAGGGTGTGGCAGAAACCTCTTAAACCAGTTTTGCCACTAAAGAAAACAGTCATTAGGTTCATTCTCACACAGCACCAGTAAATGTGATTTAAAAGAGATTTAGACTTCAAGCAGAGGTGATTTAGTATGGCGCCGATCCAGCTCTCTTCAATAATAATATACCCCTCAAACCTCACTAGAATAAAAGTAGTAAAACAGTATTTAAATTAATGTAACCATGAAGATTAGATCTTCGCCACAGCAATATCTCACCTAATCACTTCTCAGAATAGAATTGTTTTGTTTTGCCAATTTCTAGAATGAAGGGGCTCCTTCCAAAAGTACCCACAAGCAACCAAAACTCCAAAGAGATTCTAACACACTGATTTACATGCATCTCCTATGTGGTTTTGATTCCTTCTGAGACTGTTCTCTGCTGCCACTAGTTATCAAAGCCAAAGACTGCTAATTCCTCAATGTCCTGCAGCTAGGTTTGGACCATGGAAAGGACTGTGTTCATATAATCAGCTCACAAATGTCACCTGCTGCACCAAGAAAAGCTGAAGCTACTTTTAACACAGTCAGTTTAGTAATAAATACTAAATACTAAATAAATACTCGTATGAGCAATTTGTCAGAAGTATCTGATCCAAAGAAACAAGGCATGGATATATTCGCTTCTATGGTCAGAGGCAGTTTCAAAACCAGTGTCTACCAGAACAGCTGTATGTCGGAACATTTTTATCTTGCAAAGCATTCAAAATCTGCCTTGTCTGTATTGTCTGTCTTGTATTGCACAAGAAGCAATATTTCACCTGCCCAAAGAAACTGCATCCACAGATGATGGGAAAGGGGGACACTAATGAATCAAACTGGGGAGAATGTTTATATGAGGACAAGGGATATTTTCACACTTTATTCTTATTAATATGAAGAAGAACAGGTTGCTCTGCAGTCTTATGTTTGGTATTGTTTAAACTACTTGTGGATTGTACCAGTGCTAGCAAACCATTGATGTTCACTTCCTGTTCTTATACATTCTGCATCAGCTTAAATAACTGGTGGGAAAATGGGTTTACTGTGTATGGACATGCAACATATCCTCATTCAGAAACCATGGTGATCAGTAATAATAATTAAAAAATCCAAAATATTATGCTGGAAGCAAAAGTAGTAATACTTCAAATTTCCTGCTGAGTATGCTTTTAGTTGTCTGAAAAGCCTTCCTGCAATAAGCCCATCCCACCTCTGACTTCCCAGGAATCCCTACATGTAGATACAATAAAGGCTCTTATTGACTGTGATCTTTGAACAGAGTGGCACTTCTGGTGGAAAATAATTACCCATATAAAAATACATAAAAAAATTATCAAATTATTTACATAAATATTATTTTTAAATAAATGTAATAAGCTCTTAGAATTTAACATATAAATATCTAAAACTAAAGTGAAAGTATTTTATGTATCCTGTAATAATTATCATTACTGTTTGTATGCTTTTTAGTTATTTAGTACTTATTGTGCTACCAAAGCAGAATGAAAATATTTCCTTGCCCTCAAAATGTCCAGTTTAAGTAAAAAAATACTAGCCAGCCAGTGAACATGAATGGAAAGGTGGAAAAGAATGATCTGACAGAGGCAGTGTGCAACACAGCAGCAGCCAGATGCCACCTGCAATATCACTCCCTAACCTACTCTTTCAGGTATTCATATACACTGGTGAGCTCCACACAAAACCTCTCTTCTCCAGGCTCAGCAGTCTCTCCCAACCCTCACAGGAGAGATGCTCCAGTCCCTTCAACCCTTAGCAGCTCTTGGATGGACTCTCCAATAGCTCCATGGTTATTTTTGCACTGGGGGGTGCAGGACTGGAGCTAGCCCTCCAAGTGTGGCCTCACCAGAGCTGAGTAGAGGGGAATGATCATCTCCCTCAGCCTGCTGGCAGCACTCCTGGTGCAGCTCAGGATACCACTAGCCCTCTCTTCCATCTGGGCGTGCTGCTGGCTCACCTGCCCCCATTAATTATGCAATGAAAACTCAAAGTGCATTAAGTCTTTTCAAATGAGTCAAACAAGTAGGATCAGAATAAAGCCATACATTATGTATCTATTAATTTTCTTAACTAGAGAAAAATTACAAAACCATTTATTTACAAGAAGTCCTGTTTCTTTTTTTGCTATTTTACGACCATTTACATTTTTCTAGAGAGATATATGCTGTCATTTCAAACAGCAAGAGAAAATCTGCAGTCAGTGCAGGCGGATTCCTGGATGCTACATATTTATAGACGGTAATTTATTATTCAAACATGATCATTTTTTATACTCTTCACATACCACCAAGGCAGCAGGAGAAATTGCAAGATGCCACGATAACGAAAATGTTTTTGTGTTGGGCTTGTGAGCAAAACTTTAAAACATGAAAATAGTTTAGTTGCAACAGGAGTTCAGATCTTATAACTGAATGTCATGAAAAAAAAGTAGTATTTGATCATATTACTTAAGAGATCAGATATCAACCAATTCCTGCCCAAAATCAATTATTTTGACCATTGGAATGCAAAGTATAGCCAAAGGAAAAAAAATACACAGAACAAAAAAAATTGCATGGTCATCTTGTTTACATTAGTATTATAGCACAATAAGTGTTGATCCATAGTGCAGAATACTTGGTAGCATGTACCTGAATTCAAGATTATATTTAGGGAAGCCAGGGTTTTACTTCAGATTTGCTCTGTTCACAGGGACTGGATGCCCAGTAATAGCTGAACTACTTTTTACTGCTTCAGGTTGTTTAATTAAAAAGAAGTCCAGTCTACATGCTCCAAAACTGTTCCACAAGTCTGAACCAAAGCAGAAAGTTGGAATGATCTGTAGTGCACTCTTGATCTGAACCCAAGCACAGGGCCAAGAAATATGGCAGACTTCAGAATTTGAAGTTGCATTCAGTGCTTCCCTAGCATCAGCTCTCCTGCTGGTATTCCACAGCTGTGCCAGACTGGCTTAATTTCACAGCTCCCCACACTTCCCTGATGGGCTCTAGATTTTTGGGAGGCAAGACTTTCACTTACCATTTCTGAATTTCCATCATAGCTCAGTAAGATGAACAACAACAGTATTAAAGGTCTGTGAGGCTACCTGAACCCCAGGTCACTTGATAACACACAAGGACGCTCTATTGATTGAAGGGAAACTAACTCTGAGCCAAACTAAATGAATGCTACTATCTCCTAATTCTAATTTCCTGTCATCAGAAAGTTCATCCATGTCTCTCTCACACCACCACGCAAGGCAGGGCACACCTACAGTCTGATGGGAATTGCAAATGGCAGCAAGCAGTACCATTGTGTCCATTTACACTCACTGCTGTTTTGTTTAATAGACAGTATTTGCCCATAACAAGTAAGTGAAAACATCACAACCCTACAGCAGTGATGCTAATGATGAAGTCATTCCCATATCAGCAGTTAAGATGGGGGGAGTATGTTCAAGGAACTACTTGTTACTAGAGCATAACAGCAGATGGAATCCACTGCACAGGAACCAAATGCAGTCATAAGATTAGGTACAGCAATCAGTATCTCCCCCCCACACCTGAGATGACTATTATGAGCGTTTAGTGCGGTATTATCTCTTTTCTACAAAAGTATCAGAAGGAAATACAGCTCAGAAGACAGTAACTTTAACTGGAAAATGATAGCACTCTTTCTTGCCACCACCCGACACCAGGTATTGCTCATCCTGCCTGGATAGATTATGTATGACCAAAACAGGTATTATCCACCCAAGGGAACTGTTACAACCTTCCAGTAGAGTCTACATGAAAACACACACTCTTTGCCACCAGAAAGATGCCTACAATGTGTGAGACAGGGCTCCAGGTGAGGGACATTTGCCATTCCAGGGCTAGCAAATATACCTCTATAAAGAACATGTTCCCTGCAGGAAGAGCTTGTGTTCTCCAGGCACTCAGACAGCAGATAAAGCGTTCCCACTTACTCTGCAAGTGAAGACTTTTTCAAACCCTGCCTGTCAACTACATGGCTCCTACCAGACTGCCTGTTGAGAAACTCCTTTTTGTTGGGACATGCTAAACTTCCAGCCTGTCACGCAGTCTGTGTGGGCTGGACCCATACTCCCACAGAGCCCTGACAATTTCAGTCAGGTTTCTTGGATGTGTCATTAAAAGTTTCCTGTCCTCTGTGTGCTTCACAGTGCTCCAGGGAAGGAGCAAAAACTAAATAAACTAAATGTGAGTGACTTCAGAGGCAGAGGTCTGCTAAACCTCTGTGCCAATGCATTCAGTCCTTACTTCTATCACAGATGATAGTCAAGACATATCCATGAATTTCTGGGTTTGCCATTTGGGTGGGTTTTTTTTTTTGGGTTTTTTTTTTTGGTTTGTTTTTGGTTTTGTTTTTGTTTTTGTTTTGTTTTGTTTGTTTTTTTCTTTTTTTTTTTTAAGCTAACATCACTTTTTCCGTTTTTTTGAAGTCCAAAGTCTTTACACTTGAAATTGGTTCCTCTTAGTGTCATGCTGGATTTAAGATCCTATAAGGGTTTAGCTGCAATCCAACCAGGATCCATTTGGTATTGGGCTATTTTTCCCCCACAGAACTCTCAATAACAGCAGATTTCTAGAAATACCTATCCAAAACACAAACGTCTTTAGATCTGCCTCTAGCAAAGATTTAGCATAAATAAACAAACTCTTATCTTGTTTCAACAATTCTTTTCTGTTATCTCAGATTCATTTTCCAATGGGTAAAGAAGTAAAAATTACAAAAGTCTGTTGAATAAAGCTCAACCAACAGCTCAAAATCAAGATGAGACTTCCTCAGGGCTCCTCTCAGAATTCAGCTAGGAAAATTCCAATTATTCTTTTATTGGTTTACTTGCCCGCTAGGCAACAGATGGTCAAAAATCTTTATCAAAGCAGGGGCTCCAACAGACTACTTTATTATTAAGGTTTCCTAATAGAACAAACTACCTAAACTTAAATTTGCTAATGTGAGTGAGTTTTATTAGAAAAGTTTAACTTGTAGTCCTCTGAAACATTAAAACAAGATGAGTTTTTTGCACTGGAATGTTCAGCAACGTGTATGCAGCAGCATTTCCATAATAATGGATTTTTAAAGCCACTGATCACCATGATTAACAAGCAGTCAAAGAAACAAGTTCTTTAAAAACCTTCCTAAGAACCTCAATACCAACTTCAAGGTATTGAAAGGGGTTGTTGTGGTTTAACCCCAGATGGCAACTAAGTACCATACAGCTGTTTGCTCACTCCTCCCTAATGGTGGGGAGGAGAATTAGGAAGAAAAAGTAAAACTTATGGGTTGAGATAACATATTTTAGCAATTGAAACAAAGCAAAATACAATAATAATTATAATAATATCAACAATTATAATAATGAAAAGGAGAATGGAAGGAATAAAAGCCAAGACAGACAAAAGAAGCAGGCACAATTGCTCATCACTTGCTGGCTGATGTCCATGCCATCTCCATGCAGCTATTGGCGTCTACCAGCCAACTTCCTCCAGTTCATACACTGGGCATGATGTTCTGTGGTATGGAATATCCCTTGGGACAGTTTAGGTCAGGTGTCCTGGCCATGAGCCCTCACAGCTTCTTGTGCACCTGCTCCCTGGCAGATCATGGGAAACTGAAAAGTTCTTGCCTTGGGGTAACTACTGAGCAACAACTAAACTTTCAGTGTTTCATCAACCTTATTCTCACAGTCAATACAGAATGGAGCACTGTACCAGCTACTAAGAAGAAAATGAACTCTATCCCAACTGAAACCAGGGTAGGGTACAAGCCTTTCTACAGCTCTTCCTGAGGTTCACATCCTGAAATATTCAAAGCAGGAAAAAAAAAAAACTTAACATGCACAATGTTTTGGCAGAGAGAAAATGTCATTATTGATTAGATTTTGTCAGTAGCTTGTCCATGATACTGACCTTCTCACTTCTCATGTTGATTCAGTAAAAAAAAAAAGATGAGGATTTCTTATTAACTGCAGCATAAAAGTGGTATATCTCACACAATAGATTTCACACATCCAGACTGTAATTCCAGAAGTTTGCACATATGGAAAAATTCCTTTTAGCAGCTAAGACACATTTATCATCTAACTGGCAGTGAAGGTCAGAGGACACACACTTTTTCTGAAGAGACTGATAGAAGATGGATCTTTTTACAGAAAAGGTCTGGAACCACAGATTCGTTCCATGCTACAACTTTGTCTTTCCACAGCCCCTCTAATATTCATGTAACAAGTTTTTGAGTTCGATCAATTACTTCAGCTTTCTACCACTTGAAAGACCTTGTGTATGCATGGCATACCACAGGGATGTGCCAGGTGCTACTGCTGAACCCAGCACCTGTGCACTGTAGTGCTCTGCTTGAAGCCTGGTACAGTTCACTGGAAAAAAGATTTCTAAAAATTTTTAATTCACACCTGTTACCATCCCAAATGCACCCTGGGATGTCAAAAGCTTTGAATGTGTTGCAGTGGCAGTTACTGCAGTGTTTCAATCATATATCCAGTTACTGAAGAATACCTATCTAGTCTTGCAAACTTAATTTCTCACACTTAAATGAGCCACTGTTTTTCTTCCTACCATCTGGAAATAAAAAGAAACAACCAGCTGCAAATTAGTAGGCTTTCCACCTCCACTTTGAAACAAAGATTGCTTTATTGCACCATCAGAAATTACAGAGAATGAAAACAGTGAAGGAAACTTGTATTGTGGGCAGTAAGGAATTACCACACAACATTAAAAAATAAGGCCATTTCACACTGTGGAGTTAAAATCGAAACTGTAAGCAGCATCTTTGCATTAAAATGCAAACTCATGTAGAAGAAAGCATTATCTACTAGATGCAGCAGGGAAATTGGAATATTTACTTCTAATCTTATTATTAATTTGACATCTGGAACTCAGGGAAATTACAAGCATCAACTCTCTTGTCTGGCAGAGAAAGACACATAGTCCTTGCCTATTTTTGTAAGATATTTCAATATTTCATATATAAGTCAGTCAGTCATCATAATGTATTTGAATGTGAATAAATCCTATTACCATCTTCTGTTTCAATAGCTATTTCTCAGAAACATGAAGATTTTAACAACACATAAAGCCAAACAGAAGCAAAACAATTTAACACAACTAGGAAAAAATCACTAAAGCAACTAACAGAAACACACATAACTGAAGTGCATCACGCTCCACTTTCATGCAAGCATGTTACATCTGGAATAATAAAGTTAAAATTCAAGACAATATTTACGTAAGGACCAAAGTGATATACTTTTACAGATGAGATGGCTTATTCAAAACTCTAAATCACAGTCATAAATATGATGCTTGATGATACTCTCACATCTGAATACAGTCTAGCTGAATATATTCACCATTTCAAGCTCACAATAGAACACAAATTTGCAAAACTCAATGGGGAAATACTTTAACGGTCGTGAGAACTAGTTTACTGAACCATAAACAGATTTTATAGATACACTAGTCCTATTCAATTACTCACATGTTTAAGACATCCCACATAGCAAACAGTAATAGTGGGAAACATAAATTTGATTAGTTACACTGGAATAAAGATAAATGGGATAATCACAGCTGTATGTCCTATCACTAAATGAAGGGAAAAGAAAAGAACCATGGTTGCACATACTATTTATGTTCACATGCAGATGAAATGTAGAGGTTTTTGCTTATCTAGAATAAATTATTTAGAAATAAATAGGAATGCAGCATTTAAAAAGGTAAACTACATACACAAGACATTTAGCCAGCTATGTAAAGACACAGACAGAGCAACTTAAATACTCTGTGGTTTTCAAAATCTATATTGTCTGTTTAGACTAATGGTAATTAGTTTTAAAACAATGCACTTCACTTTGCTACAAAAATTTCTCTTAGTGGGATAGTTGATGATTCCAAAAATTCTTTCAACTATAGGATGACTTTCCTAGTGGAAATACATAAGTCTAACCTCTCAGGGCCAGAATAAGACAGCCGTGCATATAATGAAAGCAGGCAACATTAAATCAGTATGACAAGTCATAAAAAAATATTCCAGTTTCCCAATCACAGCTCTGGACTCACCAAGTCAGTCAAAGAGCATCAACACTGACCAAAGATTTTGAAATCCATTTCCTTAAATCCTTTCCAGTAAGGTAGCACACATATCAGAAAGGCTTAGCCATCATCCATGATGAAGGTTTTATGTTCAGCACCCTCCTGCCAGCACTTGCATTTGCAAACAGTGACCAACATGGAAAAGCCTGGATTGACACAACCTGTGAGTCTGTAAGGAAATCAGTATGCTGTACACGGCATCTCTCAGACCTTAGCATAAAGGGGAGGGGAATGTAAAATTGTTAGTAATTCCAAAAGAAAGGCCTAGCACTGAAGAGCCTGAGCTGCACTGAGTAAAGTGCTAGTTAACACCTCTTTACAAGGGACAAATTTCCTTGCAAGTGTCTGGTCCTATGAACGCATCCAATTTCTTGTAATTGTCACTGCTAAGAATTTGTAAACTGGGTACAATGGTATGACTGCATTACTTCCTTACTAACTCCAAAGACAATGCAATTTACCATATTACAGTAGTTACCCAGCAGGAAAAAATGAAGTTCCCCTGAAGATATGTGGACCTGAAACACACCGGAGAGAAATATTTTAATGATGGCATCTGAATTAACAAAAAGGAGTCCAGTTAAAATTCTTTCAGCTTTGCTAGCTGACATTTTAATCCTGTGTGAAATAATGCTCCTTTACAAGGGACAGCCAGCAATTGTCAGATATATTATCAGTAGAGGAAACACTTTCTTAGGTTAACAGCTCCCTTCTTATATCTGCTGTTGATTTGCCTCTACTTTTTTGATTCTTTCTGTGCTTTTACCAGGTAGCTACATGAAATGCCAAACTAATCCCAGAGTAACTGCTAGAAAAAAAGTTGCTATTGGTTCTGCCCCCTCTTGTATTGGTCACAGCTTGCTCAAATGTAGTAACTCAGAGCAAACTAATCCAGCAGGAAGGGAATATGTTTCTTCCAGTCTGATAAACTGACGTGGCCTACTGTTGTGGTCCTGTTGGCAACAGACCTAGCACAGGGCTGGACCCCAGGGTGAGAATCAGGGATCCAAGACATCTTCCTACCACTGGCAAAGCTGTTAGGTAGGCTCAGCCCATTTTGTTTTACAACACTCAGAGCAAACCCTTTGCTAGGTAAAGAGAGGCGTCCAACATGTTAAAGCAGAGAAAATGTCACCGTAATCTCTCAAGATGCAGAACATAACAGTAGTGCACTAATCAGCAAAGCAGTTTCTGGTATGCACATGCTTCAAGATCTACTGATAAAGCATTATTCAGAAATGCGAAAGATTATCACCATCTTCCTCGTGACATCTAAGGACATGGTGTAATGCAAGGCTAAAACCAGGAGCTCAAACTTCTGTTTGAGACGTTGAGAGAGCTTCTATCTTTTGCTTTGATTGAGATTCATGGCTAACAGTAACTCCTAGGATAAATGACATTTTCCTCAAAGCAACATACAAAATACTCTCAGCTGGCAGCTAGAAAACCTGACCTGAACATTCAGGTGGCTTCACTGAATATATAGAGCTGCTCTAAAAGATACAACTGAAAACTAAAGATATATCTTTCCAATATAGGTAGGCAGAATGCAAATACATAACAACTATAACAATAAACTGAGGCCTAAATCTAAGGCCTGAGATTAGTCTTGGATTTACGTTTTTTTCTTATCAACATGAATTTTTGATTCACACAGTGCTGCATTCTGTAGTGTTCACAGTTCTTTGCTTACCCAACCAGAGTTGCAGCAGTGGACCAGGAGTCAGGTTGGAGTCCTGAATTTCTCAACAGATGTGTAAATGTACAGAGGTAAATTAAACAATCCTCACATTAGAGAAATTAATTTCTAAATACTAATCACTCAAATTATTTACAGCATTTTGCGTTAATTTCTGTGCACCACTTAGAGTTTACACTAGCTGGGATTTTAAAATAGTAACATAATGATACTTCTTTGAGCCCTGGACATTTTTGTTATACTGCTCAGTCAGCATTCCAACGTTAACCAAAAACAGAGCCATGGAATCACTGATCACAGAACTATTAAGATTGGGAAAAACTCTCCAAGATCACCAAGTCCAACCATCAACCTATATAATATACATAAATAAGTACCAAGACTTGCTGTAAAGTGTTTAAAATTTAATTGCCCATTAGTAAATCATACAGCCTAGAGCTTCCGAAACTCTACAAGAGATGGAACTTCTCTGGTTTGCTTTAGAGTTTTCTCATTTCCTTTAGGCTGCAGGCTTCAAAGGAAAAGGTCTATGCCATTCTTGTATAGTATACAGCAGGGAAAATAGCAACTTTAAATAATATACAAAGCAGAGATTCCAAGGCATTCTCATATTAATCTTAAATACAATGATCAATTTTTAAGGCTCTTTTCCCCTTTCTGTGGAAGGAGATGTATAGGCTTCTATAATGAGGTCCCCAAGAGTTAAACATCCAAACTATTTAATTTTTAGCAAATCTTTGGATATGTTGCTACTTTCTAAACCTGGGGAGGTTTTTTTCCACTTAAACGCCACATACAATAGAGTCTCAGCCTATCGGGGAAGAGGTGAAATCAGATTTTTGCCTTATGTTTGCACTTGGTGACTGAAGTAACATCTCCTTTTCAAACTATATTGTAAACAAAAGAGGATACCTACTCTAACTTGCCTCTGGACTTTGGCACGAGTACTGCATGTTGCAATGTCTCAGGCTGCCCATCACATTTGAAAAGCTTAACTGAGCAAAATAGGTGTTCATAGTGTGCCATGTAGTTTTAAAATATCAAAGAAAATAGAAGACCAAGTGTCACATAAGAGAAGATTCAATACAGAATCTTGATACTTTAAAATAAAATCATACCCAAGTCCCATTCTAGTCAGTGCTGCATCATTTGAGATTTTCTCAAGGATTACTTTTGCCTCTTAATGCTGAGAAATCTTTTCATACTTGGAAATAATTATAGTTTTAGTATGCATTTCATAGAATCATAGAATGGTTTGGGTTGGAAGGGACCTTAAAGATCATCTTGCTCCAGCCCCCTCTGCCATGGGCAGGACACCTTTCACTACAGCAGGTTGCTCAGGGCCCCATCCAACCTGGCCTTGAACATTTCCAGGGATGGGGCATCTCTAACTTCTCTGTGAAAGTGCCTAACCACCCCCACAGTAAAGAATTTCCTCCTAATACCCAATCTAAACCCACCCTCTTTCAGTTTTAAGCCATTGCCCCTTGTCCTGTTGCTACACGCCCTTGTAAAAAGTCCCTCTACAGCTTTCTTGTGGGCTCCCTTCAGGTACTGTAAGGATGCAATTAAATAATTCTGGAATCTTCTGTTCTCCAGGCTGAACAATCCAAATTCATTCATCATTTTCTCACATGAGAAGTGCTCCTTAAAACATTTTCAATATCTTCAATCAAGTTGAGAAAAGGACTCCTTTTACAGTCATTTCAGCATCCTACAACTAGATATATCATACAGCCAGTACAAGGAAAGTAAGTCACAAAATCTAAGTACTGCTTGAAATGTATTTTCTTTTGCAAAAGCCACAATTCTGAAACTAGAGTCATCTCTCATTCTACTTATTGAAAAAAAAAAAAAAGTGAACAATGATGTATCTTAACCTTATCATTTTGATACCTTATTCTGGTTGGTCCCTCTTTTACCTTAAACCAACTTATATTTCTAGTCTTAGAAACCTTCTGTGAAGAAGCTACTATTAAAGAATTTAAGGTTATTCAGCTGAGTCAATTTAAACAGTGTTTAAATAATTGAAAGACACAGGAGGCACTCATACTACAAGCAGAATGAAATTCAGAGATACTTTTTAACCTTTTCATTGAATTTTGAGTTATTTTAAACATAATCAGAAAAAATACTCAGTGTGTCCGACATGAAATGCACAAGAAGCAAAACATACGACAAAACCCCCTTCTAATAATAACGATGCTTTCAAAAGCTGCACTCGCAATTATAATAAATTACGCTTGAAAACATTCTATACAGAGATTCTGGTCACACAAGAAGTTTTCAATTTGTAGCAGAGGACAGCAGAAAGCCTCTACCTGCTGTTATCATAACAGTCTGGACTCACAATTTGCAGGAGAAAGATGGAATTCTGCTGTTAAGTTTCTAGCGCTAATTAGTACGCAACTTTGTCAGAGGGCACAGACTCAATTTCTCACACACAAGCAAAAGGAACTTGGAAGACTACTGGGCCAGCTTGTTCCGCTGGCAAAACCTGTTTCCGAGCCCAACCTGCAACTGGCATTTCCCTGATTCCTCAAAGATGATGTGGTAACTTCCAAAGCTGCTCGAGTGACTGGCACAGATCAGAATACAGACCATGGTAATACTTAGGAAGAATCAGTTAGTAAATGTTTGGAGTCTGGTGACAGCTGGTGTACCACTTGGATTCATATGTGCTTTTCCTACAAGGATCCTGGTACATTCTGTTTTCAGAGATGAATGCATATCTTTTCCTTTCCAAGGGAAAGGAAATCCATATGTTTTTCCAAGAGGCACTTGGATACTTTTGTGAAGCACAGCTACTTGAAAAGCTTCACTGCATTCATTCCTTTCAGTCCTGCTCTTAAACAGAACCATATTGCTGTTCTGACCTCATAAGAATTAATCTGTTTAAGGTTAATAAATAACCTCTTATTTATTTTTATTTATTTATTAATTTATTATTTTATTTATCTTATTTATTTTATTTATTTTTATTTATTTATTTATTTATATGGCAGGGCTCTTCAGTGAAAAAGATGACTGGTACATTTCTCCTAGATCTTCTGGGTCATCATCAGTAATTGCTATAGGTCTTCAGTTGAATTTTGTACAAATATCATAACTCTCAAGCAACTGAGGTCAGACCCAGAGAGACAGTAGGTATTTAGGTAGCCAATTCCCAAGAAACTTTTTATTACTGTTCTTTAATCCTGATGGCATCAAAACTCTCAGAGGACTCTTAATTTTTCCTCAAAATGCTAAACTTCTACTTCTTCACAGGCCAAGAAATATTTTGGTCTTCACATGGTTTATGTAGTAGCTTGTAATCTGCTTTATAATAAACCAGGAGCAGTGACTAAAATAGACATTTGTCCATTGATAAGATGCTACTCTATTAAAAAAACCCCACAGATTATTAAAATGATGATGCAGTGGGCCAAAGTGAAACAAGGAAAGAACCAAAACAACCAACAAATAAATGAAAACAGGAGAAACTACTGGTTTAAAAGACCTTTAAAATTATATTCAGATAACAGTGAAAACACTACCACAAGTAATGGCCAGGAACTGCAGGATTTGGTTGTTAAGTTTTAGAAATCCTGCTCTTAAAGTGTACATGACTTTTAACTTAGGATTTGATTTGGAGAAGTCAGTAGAATAATAATACAAATTCCAGCTTTACAAAAGGGTTGAAAAATAGAAAATGTTTAATGAAAGGCAATTTAGGGGGAGATTACTCTCTTGCTTTCAACTGTTTGTGTTTCAGCACAGGAAGAATGACCCTAGGCCAAACATAGAAGGACTACAGAGGCAGCAGTTGCAGTACTTCACCTACCGAGAGCTGCTGGGGTGGCTCCTCATCATTGGGAATTCAGCAAGGCAAGAGGAACTGGAGGACACAGAAGTGAGGACAGAGTTTGTAAGAAAGACATTCCATCCATCAGCAGCCAGCAGTGCTGCTAATACAATAATACAGTCTTGGTAATCCATGGCTTCCCCGATTTCTGTCAAGAGATGGTTTTTACTACTCACTGGTCTGTAAAGAAGGCCAAATATTGGTTTAGAGTGACTCGACACCCTTTGTTTCAGCAAGCACAAGCAGGATTTTTGGCTCAGCTGATTGCTGTAGTCCCATGAGAAACCAGGAACTACCACCCTGCCTGGAACACAAGACAGGGAGAGACCCAGATTTCCTCTCTGCTACTGCTTACTTCAGTAGAGAAAACAAGCCCTTTGTCCTGGGCATACCAGAGATAATGTGACCAATCTGCCTGCTGTAACTCACCTCTGTTACTCATCTCTGGTAACTGAGTGCCTTCTGTACTGAAGTCCAGAACCTAATACCTTTCTCAAAAATGTTTATTAGCATGGATTTTGACAAAATACAGGGGTTTCGGAGATATTCACACCACACATTTCTGCTTTGTGTATTTTGGTAGTTTTGCTTGGTTTTGTGTTGTCATGTATTTTCTCAGTTTGTTTGGGTTTTTTTACTTGTCAAGCCCCTTCTTTTCTGGTTTTAAATGTGATTTTTTTTTTCTTTTTTGCTATTTCATTGAAAATTCCCATGATTTTGTGTTGTAAGGCAGAGATACCAGAAGCATCCAAGCTAGTTTTTCAGTGTTAGTCCATACATACTCAACTTCTTTCACAACTTCCCTAGATAGTGGTCTTTTTATCTCCTCTTCCTAAGGAGTTCTACAAAACCTAAGTTCAAATGCTTGTACTGAGAATAACATTAAACCAAACTCAACTGAAATCTCCCACATCCCAGGAGACAGCATCTTGACCCAGACTAAAATAAGACATCAGCAAATCTGGAACAGCTCCATGGGTATAGAATGAAGGAACTTCCCCTGAGAAGAAAGCAGACACATAGGCAGACAGAACGACTCTTTTGACTTTGTGTTTTTACCACTTAATGCAAGAGGTACGATGCCTGGTTCCAGGACAGTCCATTGATCTGGAGGACAACAGCCTTGGGGCCAGTAGCTGTGATTACCCTGTCCCAGAAAACCCTGTAGGCTTCAACCACTTGGCTTCAGATCCAAACAGCTGGCTTATTGAATGCAATCCTTCTCCTCTGGCATCTTTCTCAACATGCCTCATGATTTCCTTTGCTCTTAGAATCTCTCCTGTATAAAAACCACTGTTGCAGAGCACAGCACAACCTCCCTTTGCCTCAGAGATCATCCCCAGCAAATTACCTTTTCCTGTAGATGCTATTTCCAAGTAACAAACAACTCTTAAAAGAAAAAAACAAAGTTCCCAAAGTTTGGCATCCTCATCCTGGTGAATAGCTACAATTCATCACAACAATTTAAATAATCTATGAGTGCTGCAGTCAGAGCAACAGCACAATGAAGCTTCAGTGCTCTGCTGGAGTCAGGGGTGACTACTAATGAGACAGATCTGAGTTTAATCCATCACCAAGTTTGTATATTTTCAGATAAGAGGTAACAGAGAATCTTATGTCAGGTCTCTAGACAGACATTTGGTATGAATTATGAAACACATTTATTCAGTGTGTATTAATCAGATAATACAGGCATCACCAGGGACAAAGCCCACATATTCTGACAGCAGCAAAAATAACCTATGCATTATACATTGAATTCAAGCATGGGACAAAAAACTTTATTTTCCCTAAAGCCTCTGTAAACTGTCCTCTTATTTATTACCCTAAGTTATATTCACATCTTTCTATAAAGGTATGAGAGACCACAGTAGTTTCTTCTACCTGAGGGCTCTATTGTAAGAGCCTACACATCTTAAGATGTCTTTGTAATGCTCCATTGTGATGCTTTCATGGCACTCTCTCATCTTCTATGGATATGTTCAGATCTGTAATGCACACTAAATATGCACTGGATATGGGGCCTGCTCCTCTGAGGAAGAAGAAAGGCAAGAAAATCAAGCACCTGCGAGAAGAACACAGAGAAAATTATGCAGACTGCCAGGCTTCTCTTTCCCTGGTCTCTCCATACAGAATGCACTTTCTTTTGCAGTACATCACAACCTCACAGCCCGTTACTTGTCATAAATCAAGGCATAGTTTAGTTTCTCTTGCAAGTCATCAGTAGCAATGCTTATGAGAGTTAAACCTAACAGCGAACACCCTTATAAATCAAATTACAGATGCATTAACTTCTCATATAGCTTGGCAGTTAACTTGAATGCAAAACTTTCCCTGAAAGCCATATTGTATTTTTACTAGCCTTTCAACCAAGCACTTTCAAAGTAACAGCCCCTGTCAGCACTTATCTGCAACTACTGAATTACTACTGTTCCTTATTCCATTCAGAATGCAGTGAGCAGAAACCCAAACTCAGTCCATTATGGATCTTGGGTGACATTCTCCGAATGCAGCACAAACCCATCCTCAGCACCAACAATGAGATTGGTACAGGCTGAATTCTGGAGAAAATGCTGCTTTCACAAACCACTTTGCAGACAACCATGTTACAGGCTTCAGAAGTGGTTGAACACTGACAATCCTCCCCTCTCTTATTGTCTTAACTCCTGTGGTTCAAATGAGAGGTGAGCTGACCTCAATCAAAAAATTTAAAACACGCATTGCCATCAAAGAAGAGGCAACTTCTTCTCACCTTTCCTCTGAGAATCCCTAAATCAGGACACGTTATTCTCACTTCCTTCTAATGGGTATCTTGCCAACCCTATCACTGCAGAGAAGGATACAAAGCAGCTCCTCCTCAGCATCCCTCTGGTGTCTAAATGTTACGTGAAATCTCCAGTCATGCTTGTAGATGAAGGCAAAAATACTCAAAGCTGGACAGTCAGAATAAGTCTTACAGCCCGTTTGTGTAAAATGCCATGGAATATCCTTGCACTGAGAAGACTCTTTCCAGAAATAAACATAAAACTACAGGCCCCAAGTTCCTAAATTGGCAGCTCCTTTCCTTCCCTACCTACTTTCCTTCAACAAGCAGAAGTCAGCGTACTTTTCATATTTGTCAACACAACCAATATCAATTTCTTTGGTTGCTTCATTCTGCTTACAACTCATGTAATGCAGTATTCCCATATTGCACCAATATGGGATAAGATGTTAGACAATGACAGCATGCCGAGTGAAAACACCACCTGGAAAGGTGAGTGCAAAAATGACTTCATTTTTATTGTTAGAAATTAAAGACTTTAGTACAGATGGCATCACAACAAAGCCAACCAGAAAGAACTGCTTCAGCATAATGATTTGATGGCATCCAGCACTGAGACAAGCAGACCATAGATGTTGTGTCAGGTATTAATCACAAGGAGTTTCCAAGGCAGTCACTACTTAAATGCACACAACTGTATATTCTTAGTGTTTAGTTTGTCAATTATTAATTACCGAAGTGCTTCACCTTACACATCCCTCATACAGCATTCTGCACAACTGCTTAAGTTGCATAGGGAGGAATAAAGTCAGAAGAGAAACCTGCTGCCTGTCACTGCTACAATCTGCTGAAGCCTCACTACCAGTCCATTTCACTGCCCTTTCCTTGCCTGTCCTTCAGGCAGCTTGTGACAGTCCTGTGACAGCCCATGTGCACAGCAATATTAATTGCTTTCAAGTATCAATTTGTCTTATTCTGCAATCTCCTTTCATTTAAGATTTTTTTTCAAATTCCTAACTGGCTTTATAATTTTCTTCAAGAATTTTCTCTAGTGAGTAAGAAGCCAAAGACTATAATAAGGATGGGAGGGAACAAGAAGAAAAGTCAGGGTTGCCAAATTTAAACACTTTTCCCACATGCTTTACATAGAAAACTGAAAGGCTATGAAAAAAGCCTTGTCCTCTGTACAAGGGGTAGGTGTGCATTTATTTACATATGAGAGACAAATTCAGTCAGCTGAACATAAGGAACATCCAGGTGCTCCCTGTAATTTCAATTACACACAGAAACAACCCTCAGCTGGCACCACCAGTAGCAGGGTTCTCTTTTCTGCTTTTGCCCTTACTGTAATTGGCAAAGGGAGGGCATTTCAGGCATACATTTTGTAACAATACAGCATATTTTGAATGTTCAAACACTTCTGAACAAATGTTTGAGCTGGCCAGGCAGGTTCTTCTGGTTGTCATCCCTTTTAATGACCATTTCAAAATTGAAAGACTTCTTGCACAGGTGCAGAGTCAATTGAGGGGAAAAAATGCACCTCACCAGAAATATTTGTTCTCTGGGGAGAATTTGAACAAGCACTGGATGTACTATGCTGGTCTAGATTTATACTTGTCTACTTGTACAAACTCTGATTTATATTAAATAGGGATTAAATACAGCTGAAGGCCACTGCATAAAACAAGAAACAGATGAATTTGGTTAAGAAGGGCCCAAGTGAAAGGACTTTTAAACACAGAAGGAAGTACTACCACTTGATGTCTGGTCTACTACATCAGTGATGACTGGATGACCTCAGTTTATAAAGCTGACAGAAATAACGAAAAATCACCTCACCCATGTCAGACCTCTGGGTTTTCTGCACACATGCCATGTAAGTGGCATTTTCTAAAAGGTTTTCCATTTGGACAATAGCACCTTGAGTCTTCTTCACTGGTAAGGCCTCTAATATCAAGCCAGCTAAACATGCAGGGCCAGGTTATGCCTTGCTCTTCAGCAGACAGACAGCTGGAAAGAGATATCCCTGCCTGAACTGTGAAGCCAAACATCCCTTAGCTGTGTATCAGCAGGAAGTGTTAAGGTGTTACCAACTCAGACCCAGCCCCAGTGTCCCAACTGCGAACATTTTTTGACTGAGTCATTAAAAAAAAAAAAAACCACAGGACCTTTTTTAATACCTTTTTAATATTATTTTAATGTGAGTTACTACACTACAGAAAAAACTAATTTGAATATAAAAACAGCTCTTAGGCAAAATAATTTACATTTTATAATACCTAGTAGTAAATCTGATTAGAAATGAAAAAAAGCATTATAAGGTCAATTCAGCTCCTTAAGTTTTAAGTGCTTTACAACATTACTGAAAGAAAAAGAAAAAAAATAAAAAAATTGGGTGCTGAAGTACTATGACAGTTCCATGCTTTTTCATCAGTAGTATATGCTGATTAATGCTTAGAGATTTATTAACTGAAAGCATTTAACTGCTTTAAGAGTCACTTTCTCTCTTCTTACGAACTCTAGCAATTAAGAAGTGGGGAGGGGAGGTGTTGTGGAGACACCCATAACCCTGTTTTACTTTTTAAAAACACAACTTCCTTATAACCCTAATCTGTAAACTCAATGACAACTATTTATAGTACAAGCATTGCCTGTTTGAGATCAGTCAGGAAGCACTAGCATATGATCAGGTAAGCAAATTACTAAATGTCATTATTAATACCAGCTGATTAAATTTCCCATAATAGGAGAAGTTCTAACTTGGGGGCAAGGAGGGGAAAGGAAAAAAAAAATAAACAGGCCATCTTTTGTAGTAATATCAATGTACTACAAAGACACAAAGCCCTCTCTGGTTGGACAAATTTTAGGGTGATTTTTTTTTAAAGCTTTTCTTATTTTATAAGCCCTTATTACTTGAGTCATTGACTTGCATTCAAAAGACCAGAACCTAGCTTCGCAGCACAAATGCTTGCACTCATCCTTTAGAAGGCCGTCCACTATGATGGTATGTAAAATGTAACTACTGTAAAAATAAGTGCTTGTAAAAACGATGGTCAGAGGAACCTTTCCTCGAGCTTTTCAAAACACCAGTGCAAACTGCTATCTGGAAGAAAGGAAGCATTATCAGTCACTTATATGCAAATACTAAATAGAAATTGACAGTAAAACATGAAAATGAAATTTAACTTCATTATAACCGGGTTAGCAGTCCGTCCCCATCCATCCGCGTGTGTCCCCCCTCGGGAAAGAATCAGGCAGGAAAAAAAACAAACCAAAAACCAAATCCANACCCCAACAAAAAAAAAAAAAAAAAAAAAAAAAAAAAAAAAAAAAAAAAAAAAAAAAGGAAAAACACCAAAGGAGAACGCAAAGGAGGCACCTCTAGAAGCGTTTAAAACTTCAAAGAAAGAGCCGAGCATCTCGCCGGATTTTCGAAACCGCCAACGATTTTAAGGTGGGGGACTTGGCAGCCTGGCTCTTGGCGCCGAATTCACGGGGGGTCAGTCATGGGTGATGCATCCTACACAAAACATGCCTGTCGCACGGGAGAGTTTGGGAAGTGCGGCTCCCTCCAGAGCCCCCCTCACGCCCAGGCCCGCAGGGCCAGCGATCGCTCCGGGCCCCGGCCCCGGCCCGCAGCCCCGGCTGCCCCACACCAGCCCCGCCACCACCGCGGGGCCCTCGGGGGTCCGGGCCTCCCCGGAAGGCCTCCGGCAGCGGGCGAACCGCCTTTGCCTTACCAGTGGTGGAGAGGACGGTGCTGGCGAAGAAGAGGGAGGACGTGAAGTCCCAGTTCCAGTTTCCCGAGGCGTTGCTGAGCACCGAGACGCCGTAGTTGCTGGCCTCCAGCACCCGCATCAGGAACTGCTCCAGCTGCTGCTCAGAGAGGCAGGCGTGCTCCTCCAGGAAGCGCTGCTTCAGCTTGCTCAGCTCCTGGCGCAGCAGGTCTTCGTAGGGCAGCTCCACCGACGAGAAGACCACGGCGCCGAACACCAGATAGAGCAGGTAGCCCAGCACCAGCAGCGCGAAGCACCAGGCGGAGCGGTGCTGCTCCACCAGCCGCACGCAGGAGCTGCCTGCCAGCGACTGTAGCATCTTCCCGAGCCGGAGCCGGCTGAGCCCCCGGCCGGGCCGGGCCAGGCCGCTGAGGGGAGTGGGTGCTGAGGAAAACAGGGAAGAGAAAGGAGAGCGCGGCCGCCGGCTGCCCCCTCTGCGGCCGCTGGCTTTGAGGGCGCGGAGCTGCGCTGATACAGCACTCACGTGGACGCGCGGCTCAGGTACCGCGTTGGAGGGAGGGACGCAGGGAGGAAGGGCCTCCCCCTCTTCCTGAAGCCGATGCTTTTCCCGCTGCCTCGTGTTGGCATTTCTCTCGCTGCTGTTCCTTGTCTCCGAGTAACGCGTGGAATCCCCTGCTGGCGCTCAGAGAAGCCGACCCGAGAGTCTCCCCCCGCCCCGCGCTGCGGTGGGCGTTTATTCCCCTTTCCCGCACAAAAGTCTCTGGAGATTTCCTTGCCTCGCTGCTCCCCGCCCCCTGCGGTGAGAAACTCCCAAAACAGCAATTCTTTCCACTATTTTTTGTTGTTGTTATTATTTACTTATTTATTTATTCATTCACGTTTCAACACAGAATTAGGTGACGCAGTGTGAAGCGGGAGACTGAATTTCATTCAGTGCAGGATGTGATGAGTTCAAGGAGAAACCCAGGTGTCAGGTGTTGAAGTCCTTCCTCCGGTCTGTAACTTCAGAATGGGGCCTGTTTGGGGTTGTGGTTTGAACCAGGTGACCTGCAGCAGCTCCCCAAACAAGCTAAAGGAATCTTTGCACTTGTGGGACACTTTCTTTTTAATAGTGTGGAGTGCCTGGCTAGTGCTCAGAGCAGCGTCTACAGTGAATACAAATGCGCTGTGCAGCCAGCCTTCTAGGTAGCCCTAGCCAGAGATCTTCACAAATTTCACAGAAGCTTTTTTCAAGCGTCTTTCTTCATCCATCTTGAACTCCAACCAGCAACCACACAGTAAACTGGCCAGATGAGGCTCCCCACCTGATGAAAAGGAGCAGTAAAAATTACAGCTTCGCAAACTATCCCTTAGGGTGAATAAAGACAGCTTCCAGTAAAGGGGAGAGAGAAAGGGTTCTCTGGTCACAACGTTCTGCCACGGCCCTTCCACCTCTCAGCTGATGGCAATTTATACAGACACAAAGGAGTAACTTGCAAATTAGAAATTTACTAGGTCTGAGCCAGGGAGTTTGGACAGAGTAAATAAAATCCAGCAACCTATCTTAAGCTGTGAGGTGCCCTCTAAGCTTTAAGGATTACTGTGGGAAAAGACTAGAAACAATGAAAGACAAAAAAATAATTTTTCAGGCTAAAAACTTAAAATTATATGACACCATTTCCTTTTATACAACAGCTACATGAAGCTATGGGATAAATCTGGCCTGACAGAACAGCTTATTCAGTTCCTGGTCTATTCCCCACTGCCAGCCACAGCTTGGTCATTCCAGGGCCTTCAACGCATCCCCCGCCCCTACGTTTCATTAACATGTAAATGTGCTCTTACATGCAAACAGCAGCTGCTTGAATGGTTGGTCAGTAGAGCACTTGGGGGATGTGGGAGGTGCACGGGAGACAGGCCAAGCAGGCAGACTCCGACTCTCGATGACGTGCTCGGACAGAGGTCATGTCTTTGCTATAAAATATAATTTTCCCAACCTTCAAGCCAAATATTTGTTTAAGAGTTAGAAAATGTTTGCCTAAGAACACACCTCCCTTCAGTTACAGGAAACTGTGGCTGGGTAAGCTGAACCAGCCTCCTTCAGTTTTCCATTTTTATGAATCAGTCATTCTCCATTTTTAGAAGACTCTCACACTTGGAGGCTTGTTGAGCTGAAGAGAAAAGGAGGACTCTCTGCTGAACAGAGCTTGCAATACTCTCCTGACTCAATTTTTATCCCCAAAGCTTTTTAGAGGCATGGGCTGAGGGGAGCAATGGCAGAGCGTCACAGCTGTGTCACCAAAGCATTCAGTTCTTCCAAAGCAAACATCTGGACAGTCTGAGTTTTAGCCACCATTATTGATATTCATATTTTAACTCAAAGCACTTAACATAACTGATAACTTAATTATAGATTTCTTTGGGATAGGAAGGTGTCTTTATATTCAGCTTTCTGATTTTGAGTGATTGTATTTACCATGATAATATCACATGTGAATGCAGTTATGGCATTCCAGCTTCATTCCACAGCATGCTATATCCATTTTCATGTTTTGCTAGTCAAAGATTAGGCTAGTCAAGGATTCAGTGTACTGAATCCCATGCTATGTCCTGTATAACAGGACATCACAGCATGCTTCAGCAGGGAGTGGCTGAAATTAGGGAGCAAGCTGTTACAGAACAGCTTTTCCCCAGCAGAAGTTTAAATCTACGGTGATCATCCCTTTAAATAAAACATGAATCCAGTTAATAAAGTGTACCACATCATCACATTGCTTGTCCACCAGCAGTGCTCTGTGGTGACTGGCCTCCTTACTGTTGGAGAAGTCCAGCTGCAAGCAGAGTGAAGAAACCCACTATTGGTACGTACTGGTGCTCTCCATTGCACAAAATTCCCTCTGAGCTACAAAAAATGCAAATACAAGCTGCCTGTCTACAGGGGCAAAAAAGAAGGCAGACATTCTAATCCACCATAGAACTGAAACAGAAACCACGGTTGTGTCCTGGGGTGCTAGAAAACCACAGAGAAAATTAGTAGTCTCCAACTCTGCTGCCTGGGGAGGTAGGACAACTCCCCTATCACATCACTGGGCTAGCAGCTTCTATGGCATCGTCCAGAGGCTGAGAAA
This sequence comes from Peucedramus taeniatus, assembly GCA_013400575.1. Lineage (NCBI taxonomy): Eukaryota > Metazoa > Chordata > Aves > Passeriformes > Fringillidae > Peucedramus > Peucedramus taeniatus. The sequence continues at coordinate 30,901 of WBNO01005466.1, read as the reverse complement.
ATCTTCTCTTGTACGTAAGAAGTGTAAGGCCCTTTCAGAGCTGTATGAATCACTGACATTTTCTGTTGGGAGAAGTGAAATTGAAGTAAAGAATCTTTGTTTTAATGGCAGTCTGTTCTCTGAGATTTTTGGTTAACTAGAATAGTCTTTAATTACAGAAATATTTCCAATGAAATGCTGAAGGGCTTGAGACATCAGAAGATAAGGAGGTGGTGGCTAGAGGAAGAGGACAGCCTGGTGGCAGACAGTGTCCACAGAGGGGGATCACTGGACTCTAGTCTTTTGTCCAGTGACTGAAAATGAGAATAGATAAAAGCTGTAGCTTCAGTGAAAAGCAAGAATAGCTCACAGCAGTGCTCCAGTGCCCAGAGCCTGGTCTGTGCTAGGTGGTATAGGACAAACAGGAAATTTGACATGGAGGCTCTGCTGCTGTAATCGCTGAGTCAGTGAGCAGGAACAAGTCTGGAGAAAGGGAAACATCCATTTTTTGCACTGTTACTTATATCGAGACTATAAAATATTTTCAGCACCAAAAAGAAAACTGAAAATTAAACATATACATGGAAAATTCAAGTTTACTGAAAGGATTATTTATTTTCCTTTTTTCTTCCCCCAGAAGAGTAGTCTCTTGGCCAGATCACAAAACTTTTTCCATCAGTCTTGGAAGAAAAAGCCCTTCCTCTCATGTTGTAAAACCTTAAGTCCTAGAAGCTAGGTAAATAAAATTAGTTATCAGGCAATACTTATCCTGCCAAACCTGTTCTGCTCTGGCATAGGTACAGCATGACCTCACAGTACAGGGAATAGAGGAGGTGGTGGTGAGGAACGGTGGGATGAACCAGGGCAGTGTGGGAGGCAATAGAAACTTAAGTGCAGAAAACGTGAGGCAGTATCAAAGCTGTGTCACCCTGACAGTGAATATTGAATAGCAGCAGGGAACTGATTTGTCCTTCAGAATCTTTCTTCAAATTTGGCACAGATATAAATTCAGTGGTTATGGCAAGTTTGAAGTCTGACTGATCAGTCCTAAATTATGTATACATGAAGAAAAATTGCCATAAATGTGAGATTCTCTGAATTAATTTCTATTAATGATTCTGCCCCTAGATTTTTTTTTAAATGAAACTGGTAAGAAGTAGAATCCTTCATGATTTGGTCTGTCTGTTAAGTGAAGGCTGAAACATAATACATTTCCTTTTATAGATGAAAATTTTTCTGATCAATTGTTTCTAAATACTCAATTTGCAAGCTTTTGCAGAAGTTAGTACAAGGTTGGCTAGTGGCTCTGATTGAATGTCATGGCCCTGTGGGCAGGCAGGATGTGAATTCATAAGAATCACATCCTCACAGGCACTAACACAAATGTAGTTAAGTTGAGAATCAGTCAGATGGGTTGCCATGTGTTCTGTTTCCAATGGGTACCATGTTCTATTTAGGCTAAATGTAATCATCTAGATTTGGGTCAAATAAAGTAAAACTTATAAAAGTTGAAACAACAGAGCCTGACTTTTCAGGGGAAAAAAGTAATCTGTGAAGAGGGCATGCATTCCCATCTTAATTTGGCAGGAGGATGGAGATGGAATAAGAGAGTACAGATGTATTTAGGTCTTTAAAATTTATCAGGAGCATACATTGCTATGGAGGAAAAAGAGTCAGCAAATTCTGTGTCCATGTTCATGCCATTTCTAACAAAACCTGCCTGGCTAAATTCTGCTTGAGAGGGAAGGGAGAAGGCTTGAGATTTAGTGGTTTCCTCAAAAAAACCCCATTTTATGCTGTTTACTTAATGGTGCAATTCTGTCCACAAAGGTTAAGACCACTGATGTGTGATAGCAAAGCAATGAATGTGCCTAGTATTTAGGAGAAGGTTTGCATCATGAGGTAGTAGTGTTTAGAATCAAGGAAGTTTATGTGCATGGTCAGGCACAATTTCTTTCTTGAGTGAGTCATCCTTGTTCAGCGTAAATATAATCTTCCTTAGAGTTGCAATAAGTATTCATATCTAACAAATAATCTTGGTGTCCAAGTAGAATAACTGATAGATAACTGTTTTATTAAGATAAGCGTTTTATGTCATGGAAAAAGAAATGTCATGTATATATATTTGCCATCAGTGGCATTATCCAAAGAGCAGCTTGGTTTCTCTAAGAGGTATAGATCCAATGGGGATGAGGGCTGCATATAGGTACATAAATACACACACCCATGTATATAGATATATGGTATTATATAATTATATATAAGCATGCGTCTTCAAACTCCTCAATATTATATTCCAAGTTGTGCCGTATCTTTGTAGAAAGGTAATTACCTGTTATTTGTAGGATTGTGTTAACACTAAAGAAATGTACCAGCTCAGAGAATTCAGGATGTCAGCATGACCTTATTAGTGAATTACATTAAATAAAATTGAATGTTTTCAATAAAGTGACCTTGCCCTCCTAAGTCCTGTGACAGTCACCCAGCAGAAATTGTCTTTTTAATCTCTTGTTCAAGATGTTGAAAAGATAAATGGTTGATATACTTAATACTTTGTACTGGAAAATAAGGGTTCAAGTCACAAAATACTTTATATCTCTTCCACCTACTCTGTAGAATTTTTTGTCCTTCTTCCCCCAGCTTGGCAGTCTGCTCTTAAAGGTGGTTATGGTGGGAAATAAAAGAATGCAGTAGCTAAAATGGACTCACACAACTGTGGGTGTCCAAGCCTCCGTCCTGATCTTACCAGTAGTGGGACCAGTTTTGGTTTTGTCTTGAAGATGTTGTGCTAGTTCTTGGGTGTCAGCAAAGCCCACCAGCTTTCTCTGGGCCAGTTTCAAAACATACAGACTTAGAATGGATTACACACTCAGTGGTCTGTCTGTAATTACTTTTTACAGTAGTTGGGCTCTATTTCCATGGTTTCTGATTTTGGTTAACTAGGGCCCGGTCCCAGTCTTAGTTTAGTGGTGCTGATGGGCAATAGTGTACATCCTTTTGTTTCTTTTAATTCAGTTTGCATCGCTGTAGAATTTGTGTACTTGTTGTAAAATCAATTTTATGCAAGAGGCTGAGTTGAACTTGTGTTAGTGGAGGACAAAAACTTGGACCCAGCAGTGGTGACATTCTCTCTGACAGCTCACGCACCCTCTTACCCATTCACACAAAGGTCACATTAACTTGTCAAAACAACTTTCAGCTTCAACTTCATTTGACTCTGTGTTCCTGGGCCCCAGAACGTGTACATAGCACAGCACTGCTCTCTGGGGCCTCCTTGCCCTGGGCTATGAGGTTGGATGGAACAATATGTGCATACTTGGACTGGATGTACTGGGGCCAGTGTGCTGGAGCCTGGTCTGGACACACTGCTCTTTGGCTCTGCCTTAGGCAGCTGGGCTCCAGCAACTGGAGATGTTTCTGAGGCTGTTTCCTTTGTAGCAGTGGATGTCTTCATGCCTGCAACACAATGGTTCCAGCCTGTAGGAGACCTAGTGGATAGTGTACATCATCTTCAGGCCAAGATACTTTGCTAAAGTAGGGAAGTCTGGTGCTGGATGTAGCTGCCTGCATGTGGATCATACAGGGCAGGTTCTTAGGATGAGTTTCAAATGCTGCCTAGATGCTGCGCAAGTAATCAGCTGTGGAGGAAGTAGGGTTGAAGATCTGGGAAAGGATCTCTTTCCTGCTGCCCCCATTGCTGATAACTAGGATCTACTGCAGCTTGGCTTTTTGGGGCTCTAGGCTCCTAGAGAGCAATGCTGATGAGAGGCCCATCTTTGCAGTCTCTAATACATAAAATATATTCTAACCCAGATACTCATGCATACCTGAAAACAACACTTGTGTCTGACCTTGTATATTTCCTGTGCTGTTTGGATCCTATAGTTTAAAGGAGCTTAATGTTTAACTGTAGGGTGGCATAAGGTCCAATGCTTCCCTGAAATTGTCCCAGCAGGATGGAGGACCCAGGCGACCTCTTCCCTGGGCAGAGGCTTTACAGCCTGCAGACGGTGGAGGGGAGCACATAAACAGGCACCCTTCTCTCATAGGTTCTGCAGGACAAATCCGTGTGTTTCTGTGGTTGGTTCTGACAGCTCAGAGGCCTATTCTTCTCTGGGAGTGCAGCACAAACCAACACACTGTACCAGATACCCTCAGCCATGGCATTTATTCCTTGTAGCTGAAGGCCTGCATTACCACAATGAAGTCAGCAGGAATTACTACTCGTCAATGAGGAAACACAGGCAAACCATCTAATTCATGATACTCCTACCTAGCCATGCTATTTGGACAAGTCCATTCTCCAGGCAACCCTTCTGCCTCAGCAGTGTTAAATTTTAGTAACTGCTATTCATTGCCTCACTGAGCCAATGTCTGGAACAGCCCATGGGTGCTATTGCCACATGCACCTACTGTAATGAACACCAAAGCCTATTTCAGTGACCTGAATCTTTTGAAAATTTAGTCCTTTATTTTTATCCACTTAGAGGGAGCACAAGCTACAGTGTCCTACTTTTTCTCAACTGTGTCATCTGACTCATCAATCAAAATTGAGGCTGAATCTTCTTATCACCCCCTGATTTTCAACCTAACAAACTGATCAGAAGTACAAAAGAAAGGTCACTCAGCCCCATACCTTTGCAAATCTTGAGTCATGTGAGATATTATAAAGTTTACAAAAAATACAATTTCAGCAAGGCCAAATCCTATGCTCTTCCTTGGAAAGGTATGTTTAGATAGAAAGAACATCACAGGACAAAGAGAAAAACTTCTGTGAAGACAACTTTAATATGAGCTTTTATACTATTGGGTTGCTTAATTTTAAATATAATACAATAGTAGTATTGTTTAACCACTTCTGTCAGAGTCCACTGTACACTCTTATAACATTTACCAGGTACAGAAATATAAAAGATATTTAGCCTACAGGCTGTTAAAGAAACCGCTTAAAATGTAGGTCTATCCAAAAGAACCTCTGTTAAAAGTGTGGCAGTTTTTTCCCCTGTACTTTAGAAAATGCATGAAACAGTTTAAAAATAAGACGTCACCATCACCCCTACCACCAAAATCTGTTTTTCTTGTTGTTATGGCAAAAGAAGTGTCAGTGACCTGATCCTATTCTGACTCATGAGACAAATATAGGAAACAATTACAACACATGCTAGAAGATCATTCCTTCCTTCCTCTTAGAAACTCTTTCTCAGAATCTAGCCTGTGATCCTTCAAAATGTCTTCAGCCTGGCCAGGAATAAAGAATGAAAGACTGAAATATCCCAGTTTCCAAGGAAAACAACCCACATTTCTCACTGTGCCACCATTTGTCTTCTGATGTCTCACACCTGATTTTCAGACAGATCTACAAAAAAGTTGAAAATATGTTAGGCTGGGACCTAACATTCGCGGCCCTTTTGAACATTGCCAACTGTGGATTTTTTTTTTCTGCTGCATTGTGATTGTCTGTACCTCCCCCACTTCTTTGTTTAAACTAGTCCTACCTGTGCCTCTTCTTGCTCCTAGTTAAAGTTGTCTTACACATCCCATGGAGTTAATTTAGGACTATATTTTCATAAACAGGAAAATGAAATAAAATTAACACTATGTATATTTTTCAAGCTATCCTTTCATAAATTAAGTCCTAAGCATTACCTCAGTGCACACAACTAATGATCAAATCTTAAACCAGGCTGCAATAATTGATCATTAGCATATGTTTTCCAATGAAACTGAATTGGTGTTACATTAATTTTGGGACAGTAGATATACAGTTTAGTATTAGGAACAATCTTACTAACAGGTTTTATGTTTTGGATGAACCTCTGTTTCCAAGTCAACTACCTCATCACCTCATCATACACCTCATCAACATAAAACAAACCAAAATATTCATGATTTATATAAAGTAATAACTAATAGTAATCAGATGTATTGCCACAATGACAATTACTTTTATCTTGTGTTCATTAAGTGAATGGAAGTTTTTTCTAGGCAGTGCACAGAGAAGGAAAGATGAAAGAGAAATCCTAATATTATTGGTTGTTGGAGTAAATTTTAATATCACTAGTCAAAGGGACAAATGAATAGTTTTCACATTGTACTGATGTCTTCTGTTTCACTGCAGTTAAATTCTTACCATGGGGAGTTTGACTATAAAATACAAAGGATTTCATATGCAGTGTGCCTACCATACCACATTAAGCGTTTCTTTTTGAAAAAGCATTATTAATAGGGTGCAATTTAGTTTACCTGCAACAGCACAAAACACCGTTGGTAAACAAAAATAAATCTGCTGATGAAATTCAGTACATCCAAAACGTATTACTGAATTGAAAAGGAAAGTATTGTCTATAGAGAAGTAATTTCTGGGCTGTATACTCTTCTTCAGTTAATCTGAGCTTTGATTACAGTAATGTGGTATAAAACATAGTACATTCCAAGGAGCGAAAATCAGACTGTAATAAAATAATGTTTCAGTAAGATTTTTGTGAGACTAGTGCATGGTGATACATATTTAACATTAAGCTTCACTGATACTAAGCATTTAGGTTGGTGCTGAGTAGACCCTTTAGTCCTCAAAGGATTCTCAGTCCTGTTCTACAAGGGAAACAAGCATCAGAACTCAAGGAGAGTATGCAGCAAGTAGCTAGAGGCTGAATGATCTCCTGTCAGAATTGCAGTTAGGACAAATCTCCCCTAGCCAAGATCACTGAAGGGATCTTATGGAGTCGTCTCAAATGTTTAAGTCAACTAGAAGAGAAATACTATTTGTCAGGTAAAAATAGTTACAAGAAGCACACAATGGGTGAGGTTGTATGAGATTATATTGATGAAGAAAATTATGATGGTTATTCCTACTATCCAAAACCATACCAATTTGGTCCAGGGTTGCAAAGAACCTCAATATTATTGAATATTTATATCTTCATGCTATTATCAAATCTATTCAGCCACAAAATTTATCTAATGCATGATATTACTGTGCCATAATTACTGAACAACTTAATAACTTTGAGCACTGGAAAGAGAGAAAGTTTCAGTGCTTTAGTGCATTTTCAGTGCACATTTTGTGAGTGAGGAAATTCTGGTTTTCTGATTTTCTATCTGAAAAATGGAGTCATAGAAACAGAAGATCACTTTCTGAAAGCCAGTCACCATGAGATTGGGAGAGGCATTTAGTAACGTAGTCAGGAGTGCCAGCAAACCCCTACTGACATCATTAGGAGTTGACATGTACAGTTGATAGCAGTACTTTATTGCAATCTCATGAAGGACTTGCCTGCCTCCTAAACCTCTAATCCCCAGTGACTGAAGTCCCTTCATGGAGGAGAAAGCAATGATAGAATCAGTTGCCTGCTGCCTGGAAATAAAATCCATGTGCAAAGCACAGGGAAAGCAGATTTTTCTACAGCGTGGAAGAATGCTGTAGAAAAGTGGAAGGGATGTCTGATTTCCAAGCTGGCCTCTGCCAGAAAATTTCGTTCCCTGGCAGGGTCTTACCTTGCTCCTTCTCTGGGCCACACTCTTTACCTGTCAGTAATTCCTGCAGGATTTTCTGAATGTTTGTATGCATGCAAGCATGTCCAAAATTCATCCATGTCCCAACTGCTCTGATGTCAGTCACCATCAGCCCTTTCTACTTGAACACCCTCCCCTGCTAATGATTCAACAAACATTACCCCCCACTAAAGAACAACAGTTGTTTCCACTTTAAATTGCAATGGATGAAGAATCCTGTTGGTGTGTAGTCCTTACCTTCCAGCACAGCACTTCAGGCAGAGCTGGCCTGAGTGACTTCCCGTGGTGTCCAGGCTGTGGTGGAAATGCTGGACATATGCCAGGGACACTGCAGCTGCTGGCTTGCTGCCTTTTGCCTCATGTGGCTTTATATGGCTCATGTATGATTTCCCACAGGCAAAGGGGACAACAGACCTGAGGGACCATTGCACAAAAGAACCTGGAACAGCTCAGGAAAGCCAAGAGTCTTGCGGTTAATTTCCTAAATGCAAACTCTGGAACTTGAAGGTAGACAATCCAAAATTTTAGACACAGGCTTCTTTCTGCTTAGACATTTCCATTCATATTCTGTGATAGACATTATTTTGGGAGAACAAAATGGGCTAATACCACAGGATCATATAAATTCTCCCTGTCTTCTGGGAAGTTCAGACTAAAAGATAATCTGGATGTAACTATCCTAAAACATTAAACATTTATGAAAAATATATATCACAGCATCTTACATATAACTGTGCAATATACTTTCGTGACTTTGCTCCCAAGGCACTTCTTTTAGATATTAAATTGATGAAAAATGGTGTGATGCTTTGCAGCAAGGAAAAATCTCTCCTCCAGCCCCCCCAAATGAACTCCCTAAGACATATTTCTTCTGCTTCATGTTGAAGCAGAAAACTGTATTTCCACCTCATCATTTTGTATTGTAATGGTTCTGGTTATGAAAATGGAATAATCAAGAAAGATATGTTTAAAATAGCTTCACTAAACTATAAAGGAAATTATATTGTCTGCTGAGTTATAAAATCTGTCTATAATTAGATTTAAATGTCACACCTTTCAGTGCATTTTAGCATTTCTGCAGACCGTAGTCCTTATGAAGTATATAGTTCCAGAGTATAGCCTTCCTCTTTTGAAAATTATGAACTTGTGGCATGCTTTCAGGAGAAGATGTCTTTATATCAGCTGTAAAAGATAATCTAATAGTTGATGCAGTCTCATTCCTGCATAATTTGTGGCATAATTAGTTTTCATTTGCTTTTCTCTATGTATTGTGTGTTGTAAGATTGTGAGGAAAATTATTCATCTGTCGCTAAGGATAGTATAGAATTTTACTATAAATGTCCCTATTTTGTATTTTACAAGTGATGCTTGTGTATATGAAGTGCTATTTACTCTACATAAAAAGCAGAGGAATTTCAATGATTGTAGTATTGTTTCTTATTCTGCAATCTTACTGTATAAATAAAGAAACAAAGTTATTAGTGTGAAAGATATTTATATAGCTCCCCTTTTGCAGAAAAAAATGCCAGCTGCCCAGCTCTTTATGGGTTTTTTTATTGCCTGCAATAATGCCATCACTTATGAGGTTAGGCTTTTTATTCATCCACCTATGGTGGCTGTTTCCAATTTGAGACTTGTTTTCTGAAAACCATACTGAAGAGTAAAAAGTGACTCCTAAGGAAACTGGTGACACCATATTGCTAGTTCATCTGGTTATCAAGACATTGCTATTCTTTAGTGTCTTCTGGGTACACCTACAGTATATAGGATATGTGTAGGGTGGCGAGATGGAGAGAAGAGTGGGACACAGAAGCAACTTGTGGTGTCCCCTGGCCACCTTGCAGCTCTGCCACATGTCCTGGTGGTGTGTAAGTAGTTGCTGCAGTGCTGGCAAGCCTCCATGATCCTTTCCTCCTTGTCTTCCAGTGCACTTCTAACATTTGACCAGGTCAGATATGCCTCCCAAATCAGTCTCTGAGCAGTGACAGGGATGGGAGGGACTGAGGAGTAAAGGTGCACAAGGCCAGATCATGAGCCAGTTTTGAACAGAGTAAACAAGACCAATGTAGATGATTTGTCACACCTGCAATTCTGATGTGGGTGCCTTCATCCTTGAGAAGAGCAGAGCTCTCCTCTGCCAGGTACACCTTGTTCTCAGGTGTTCAACCACTGCTGGATTTGTGTTTAAATCAACTGAAGTATAATGCAGTGGAAATATTTTCCCTTGGGGACCTCTGGCTTTCAGAAGATATAATTTCCCTTGTTAGCCAGAAATGAACTGTAAAACTCACACCTCAGCCCACACGAATTCTGACTGTACTTGAAACTTTAACCTAATTAAACTGTTAACTTTAAACTCTGGCATAAAAAGAAAAAAAAAGGAACAATTTTTACATTATGTAGCTGAGGTAACATCTTCCATTTTGGCACCCTTTGTACCACACAACATTGAGTTCAGATATTTCAAATCTAATTAGGACATATACATGGACTTCCACATACTTGCAATGTAAGTAGAGCCCTGATTTCCAGCTCAGGTGACCCAGCCTGCTTGCCTAGCCTTGCTTACCAGCCATGTGGCTGGTGAAACAGTGCCATTTCTTTTATCAAAAAGTCCTGACTCCAAAGATCTGTCACTGCAAACAGTCATGGGAGCAAATCACATGCCAGCCTAAAAAATCAATATTGAAGAATAAATTGAACTATAATAGCATGTCTGTCAGGTTATTTAAAAATAGATGAGCAAAGAAAATGCAAAGCACACAAAGCAGCCAAGAAAGGTTTACAGAGATTATGCAAAGGCTGAAAAATTGCAAGGAAACTCCTCTTCTAGAAACAGCCTAGCTCAATACCCTCTGAAATCAGAGAAGTGGCTTGTTCCCATGACTTTGAAGGTCTTCTCAAACACATCATTTGTGTCTTCCCAAACACTAAGAGATAGTAGCTAACTTCCTTTTTTGCTTATATGCTCCTACTAAGGCCCACTGATAGTGCCCAAATAAGGCAAAGGGAAGGGTCTTGGATGTGTAACAATTCAGCCTTCAGGCCATGAACTTTCAAGGAAATGGTGCACTGCAAATCTATCAACAAACAGTGAGCTAAGATTGTCTCAAGAGGCCTTATTAAATCTGCAGGAGAACTATGGATGCATTCAAAAGGTTCTACTGAATATTGCTATCAAACCTCTGAACCATTACAAGCATCTTTTGGTGATACTCTTGAGGCTTCTTCTAACATTCTACAGAGATACAGTTTTCCTTTAAATTCCACAGAGTACTTCAAAAGTCTGCAAGGGTTATATTTTCTAGTATATATCATTGTATCAAACATTTCTTTCAAAATTCTCTTTCAAAATAAAAAGTAATGAAAAGCAAAGAAATAAAAACCACTTAGAAAACAAGGTTTTGACGATCAAGAAAAAGAGAGAAAAAAATAGTATATGTGAATATAGTGAAACTATATAAGGATTCGTAAAGAAATTAATGACGTTAATGAAATACTAGCAGGGACCTACAAATAATTACACATTAAAAGCTTCTAAAAGTGACACTTTAGTTGGACAAAAATCTCTTGACATCTGGGTGCATAGCAATAAACCTTTCTGGGTGCCATATCAGAGTCAGCAGGTTTTCTCTAGAAACTAACTTTAAAATGCCAATAATTTTTCAAAAGTTATCTATGAATTATTCCTATAATTATTCTGTGCAGCTGCTCCATTTCTCATTTTTGGGATTGTCCTCAGTGGGCAGGGGAAACCTGTGAGCTCCAACTTGATCAGTTTTTCCTCAGAACCTGGCCAGGGGATTCATCATGGGAAGGGCTGATCTGATACCAGTTCCCTAAATGTTGTGCTTGAGTCAGCTCCTGGCTCAGTGGTTATCAGAAGCCTGAAGAGATTTTCCTGAAGAAGCTGAAATAAATGAGGTATGTTCGCTTGTCTTACAAGTCCACCCTGCTTTTAATGAGCTGATTACCCTGCAGTCTTATTGCTGGTTATGCTCTTCGAATACATTGTGAAATCTGCTGAATCTGGAGGCAGAGCAATTAATGACACCTCAGGTCCATTTGTGATTACAGCTTGTCATTGTGTAAGCAGTGACTGTTCTCACAGCTCACATTGCATCAGTGAAACTCAGAGCATTTTATGAACACTGGGAGCAGTTGGAAGAATATATCAATTATTAATAAGATACATTCTTATGTTTGAACATTATATGCTGTCTTTGCTTCTCAGAATGTTTTCCAATATACAAATACACTAACAGCTTCATTCTCTGTGGCACTGTATAGAATATGATCAATCTGATAGGGTTTAGGGTAGGAAGCAAAACTAGAGAAAATGGTTGCTAGAGAAAATGACAGAAACCACTCTGAGATGCAAGAAGTAAATACTCAGAAATTGGCTTAGGATATGGAAGCTAAAATCTGTGTACTCTTGGAAATGAAATAATGCCATTTTTAATGACTGCTGTGTCAAGGGTGTGCCCTTACAACTGATTAAAGACAGCTCCTATTGGCACCAGTCTGGACTTTCTGTTAACACAAGGTCAGAGAGATGAGTCATGCACAGTGCACTACCAGCAGATCACTGAACCCACACCCGGGTGAGTGTCCTCTACACCAGCTGGGCATTAATGGTGTGTGACCACTCTCCTTAAGGTGGCACAACTGCAGCACTCAGCAGGGACAGGATGGAATTTATCTCTGTCCACAGCAGAAAGCATGCACTCCCATCCTGAGTCACACAAAGGATGGGCAAACGTGCAGAGGAAGTGCAAGATTTAGGTAGGGACAGGCAGCCATATCACTCCATTCTTGGGCTCTGTGCAGTAATGAGGGTTTTGGATATGGGAAAATAGCTGATGCAGGGGTTTGGCACACATGTGAGAGAAGGCAGCCATCCTGGCACCCTGCAAATGCCAGAAATGTTGGTGCTGAGGCAGGGTGGTCTGTTTGGTACCTGTGTGAGGGCGTGTGCCCTCCTCTAACCCCAGAATCTATTGGTTAATCATAGGATGATTGAAGCAGAAGGAGACTTTTTGAGTGGTTGTGCCACTAGATGGTAAGAGAGAGGATATTTTACAGGCAGAGAACTGAGACAGTGATGAGGTGACTAAATTAAACCCAAACATGCGAGACAGCCAAGAAATTAATTAACATCTCCATATTCCCTGCCCAGGTTCTTAAAGCAGACAGCATTACATGCTCTACTTTTTATCTCTGCCTCTGTGAGAGGCTGTCCCTCTTGAACAGCATGCACTGCTTTGCATGCTAACAAAATAATGTGCATGATGAAAGGCTCAAAGCCAATAGCTATAGCAGCCTTACTTAAAAATACAATTAAAACCCTAGAAAGAGTTACTGTTAGCCAAAGGGGCTAGGAAAAACCAGAAGGTTGGTCTGGATGGGTTTTTCCCCCTAACATACTGGAGCAGGAATGGAACTAGAGAGATAACACTGCAATTAAAAATGAGAAAAGGTTGAAATTAATGATGAAAATGGCTATGAGAGGCTGAACTTTTAAACTATTTTTTTCTTTTTTATCTGTCTATAGTATATTAAATAAAGACGTTTGAATAATCAAGAAGTGAGAATGATGCGGTAAAATTAATTGTTAATTAAGAACACAGAAAAAGTAAATGAAAAATGTAAAATATATGATGAAATGGCTCCAGTTATACATATCTCTAAGGGGCTAGAGGAATTGTGGTATGTGACTGGATTTGATGGGGTACGGTAGGGTGTTTGCTTCATCTGGGTTTATGTACCTAATGGCAGTGCTAAGTTAAAAGACTCACACCTCTGTAGTCATGGTGAGGGAGTCACTTCCAACATCACAACACTCCATGGAGAGACCAGAAAAAATAAAGTGTTTTTCATCAGGGATAGATATGATGAAACCTGATGATGATGATGCTACTGCTTCACGCAGCTTATTACAGTGTTCTTATTACCAGGACTTTAGAGTCCCACTGATAATGAGTTCACACTGGCTCTGTATTCCCCTAACTCCATCAGCTTCCAAAGGAAAATAGGAAGGAAACTCTGAGACAGAAATGAGGCATCTTCAAAGGGCAAAATTGCCACTTCAGTTACTGTACCAGCACTAAGCTCAGAAGGGTGAACTTCAAAGGGAGTGAAGCCTCTTTTCTCCAGCAGCTGGATGAAGCAAATATGACACATATCAACATAACATATCAGATAGAGGTTTTTTCTGAATCCAGAGCTAAGAAAACATCTTTCATGCATCTAAAGACTTGGAAATCAAAATTGATTCCCTCTCAATTTCATCCTTGTGCTTTAATCCTTTAATCAGAAATGATCCCCGGCAAGAATCTTTGTTAATAAGAGCCCGCAGCGAACTGTAGAGTTGGTATACCTCAAAAAGCTGCTGAAATTGCAAAAATAGCCAGCAGCAGGACAAGACAGGAGGATATCCAGAGATCAGTGGTTCATCTTTCCATTGTGTACCAGCCTTGCCTTTTGCTGAAAATTTATGCATCCTCGGTCATTTGCATCTGCTGCCTGGGCTCTGAAAGCAGTGTGGAGTGACTGTGCACAGGGTAGTCTGGAAGGAACATTCCAGTTGTCACATAAGGAAAGCACTGCTGTGCTGGTGTGAAAAGAGAGAAAACAGCTCTGACAAGCATACCATGTCTGAATTATTAAAATGCTACCTACCCTGGCTGCTGGAGTCCTGTATCCAGCATTAGTACACCATGTGCTACAAACAGGTGGCACCAGGGAGTTTAAGAAAGCAAGGGAAAAACTATTTTGCATATTGTGTTTTTTTCCTATAGGCTGCTAATTAAAAACAGATATATATAAAAAAACAAACCCCAGCCCTGCAAAACAAAGTGGTTTTTTTTGCTGCCCTGCCCTTCCTGAGCAGTCTGACTGGGACAGAGCTGTCTGCATGCTACCATTCCCAGCAGAACATTGCATCCACGATTCCAACTCCGCAAAAACATCCCAGAGAGGACAGAGGGATGGCAGCTCACTGGCAGCATGTTTCATTCACCATTTTGAGCTGGAATAAGGGTAGAGGTCTGAAACTCCCAATTCAGTCTGGAAACAAGCATAGAACCTCATCATACTCCATCTCAGAGACGAGCAAAAGCAAAAGCCATTAGTGGGTACGACATGACAGCAGAAGATCCTAAGCCACTAAATGGACTAATAATCTATCTTAACTTGTGCTTCCAGGGCTTATTCCAAATGGCCTCCACCCTGCCCATCAAATCAGCTGGAATAAGGCTAGGCTCATCAAATTCCAGTAGCTTCCCCTGGATAATTCCTCTTAATGCATGTGTGCAAAGGAAGGCAGGAGAAGCTTGAGTGGCATTTTTAACAGCTTTAGCCTGCAGCAGCCATCAAAGTGTCACTGGTAAACCTGAGTGTACCAGTGTATCTAATTCCTTCACAGTACCCATCACTGGTAAAACACTACTGACTATAATATGCACTAAGGGCTTATTAAGTGGGGGTAAAGGAAAGCAGAGATTAATAGCATGAATTTTATGTGGAATTTTATGACATTTTTTCCTTAGCATGTTTGCAGTCTTGAACCCCAGTGCATCCCATTTAGTATTTTTCAGGCAACATTTTGGTATTTAGTCAGAAGGGAAGACCTACTGCCGGCAAGTGAAAGATGAGACAAATATTTCCATCCAATTCTGCCATGAGCACTGGCTGGTCACCTATGCATTTCTTGTTCAGAAACCTGGGGATAAATTTGCATGAAACTGTAAAAATGCACACTGAGAAAACAAGCAGTGCACGAATTGGGAAAAGCAAGGACCACAGCAGAAAGATAAACTTGAATCTCTTGATCAGTTTTGTTTTAATACCTTGTACTTCTTTAGATAGATCCACACAGTGTTTCATTAGCTCCTCTGACCTGGTCTCAGTGTTATTTCTTTGACTTTACTTATTCCCTCTTCTGTCAGCAGAAGATATGGGAAAAAAAGTCCTACCTCCTCTAGGTGTGGAATGCATCACTCTCTGCCCTAATGAGGATGTTGTTCCTTGATGTGCTCCCTCTTCCATGTCCTCTGTGTTCAGATCCACTCTTTTAATGATCATCTGCACCAACCTCTGAGATTCAAATTAATTCCCCACTCAACTTTCCCCATTTTTTGTCACTATTGAGAGTTTCATGAAAAAAACACAGCTAAATAACATTACTTGGCACGTTCTCCTTTGGTTTTCTGAGAGAGTTTAGAGTGGATATACTCCTGCAATGTTACACAGGGGGTCAAATACATCCCCAAGGCTTCTACCTTCTGTAAGTAAAAATCATCAGCACTAAACTCATGCATGGGTTCATCACCTGCAACTCTCATTATGCCTTCAGGAGTAGGTGCCATTGAAGCATACAAAAATAAAATTCCACATAAAATTCATGTTATTAATCTCTGCTTTGCTTTAGCCTCACTTAATAAGCCCTTAGTGCATATCATAGTCCATAGTGTTTTACCAGTGATGGCTACTATGAAGGAACTAGATACACTGGTACACTCAGGTTCATTTACCAGTGACACAAAATAAATGAGAAAATTTTAAGAAGAGCTTCTGATGGCTTTGAATTGCCTGATTAGCACAAAATTATTGCTGCAATGCACTAAAAATCCCACTCCATAATCAGTGCAATTAAAACCTTATGTACTTCCTCCTGTTTCCCCCACAGAGTGGTCATTTGTTAAATGGCCTCATACGGCTCCTGCATCAGCTTCACCTTTCAGCCTGATTTCATGGTGTAATAGGGCTCTCACAATCACTCTCTGTGCTTGCTTGCAGGTAGGTGTGTCAGCACTTGTCTAATAACTCCTGTACTAACCAGCCAATTTCAGTCAAAGCTTTGGAGGTCTCAGAGGTACTCTAGTCCTGTAAGATTTACAACAACAGAAAACTCTGTGGAGGGCGAATTTTCTGTATGTGTTTTTCCTGAAAGAAATGTGAATACCATCCACGTTATTAGATGTAAGGGAATCCACTCAGAAGCCCAATTAAGCTTTATTAGGCCTCCAGTTTGCCAGACAATTTGTAAGTAACCAGATCATTCCACATGTACAGAACCATCGCAAAATACAGAAAACAGGGACCTCTGGGGGGCTCCTAAACCAACCAACTGGATAAATGATATCGTCTCATACCTGCTAAACATCTGTCTAACCTGTTGAAGATTCCCAGCCCTGAGGTCTCCCCAGGCAATTATATGAGCAAACAGCTTTATTCTGCGCTGCCTTATGCTATGGCTGACACTTTGTAATACATTAGTGAAGCTCTGTAAAATATGGCTCAAAGCCTGCAGTTCGTGGCTGCATTTGCAGCAATTTTTTAAAAAATTTCAATTTAGAGCAATCTAGGTAAGGCAAGGAAGGTAAAGCAATGCTGCAGCATTGATTTCTCTCAGGGACATGACAGTTGCATAAAGGGCTCTGCTAATTATAGCCACCAGCTATCAGCAGACCCCACAAAAGCCACAGCAGCACTGTAGCTATGTGGTGCCTACCACAGTGCATAGCTCTGCCAGCTGAAAGCATCTGTCAGACTTTAGAATTGATTTCCAAAGGTAATGACCCAGCAGGCCCCTGCAGTGAAATGAGGATGGACTTGACTCTGAAAGGTCCTTCTGATGGTGATTTGCTGCCAGAGCACTTTCGTGCAGTACACCTGGTTTTAATTGATGGGACTTCTCAGAGCTGGATCCATTACGCATGACTCAGTCAGCTTCAGGACTTTAATCCCACAGAGATTACGAACAAAGTTCCCGTAAATTTATTTTGGAAACAATATGGAGCATCCTTGAGACAAGAAAGTGCAGGCAGAAATATGCAGTTCAAATTTATCCATTCATAAAAGACTCAAGAATGTCATTGCTTCCCAAAAAGCCAGCAACTATTTTCCAAGTTAAATGGGATGGATCAGTCTGGGTAAAGATTACTGTCTTCATGCAGATTTTTCACTGCCTAAACATAAGGCTACATTTGGAGGGATATGTGATAATTTTATACACAGTTAAAAACAGTGCTTTGAGGAGGATTAGGAAATGCCATCCTCTCTCCTTTCTCTGGCTTGAGGGAGTCCCAACTGCTTGCTCTTGTGCTTCCTGCCCAGCTGACACCAAACTTCTGCTCACTGCCTGTCTGGGTCCCTAGGCTCTCTCTATATATGCTGTAAGGTTTGGGGAAAGAGGCAGCTGAAGCAATATTCAGGAAAAACAATCTAAACAACCAGACCTTAGCTCTTTGCCTCTCCCAACCTTTCCCTAGGAGTACAAAGTTTAGTGTGAAATTTTCTTTGGTGAAAATCCTTGGTTATGTTTTCAGCATCTTAAAAACCTACAAGCTGCTGCAGTTTGGCAGCAGCTCCGTCTACTCTCTCTGCTGCACGGGGGCCATGTTGGCTTCTGTCAGGCTTGGCTGCCATTGGCTTATCAGTGCAAGAGGGTAATTCCTCAAAAGAGTGAGATAACTTCATAGAACAAGGCAGCGATGCCATTCTTACTCTCCTCTCACTAAGCCTGCCTTCTTGCCAAAAAATGACAAAATATTTAAGCATAACATAACTTTTTAATGGTTTGTGGCATTTGGAGTTGAAACTCTAAGCAATAATTATGTTAATGAGAGATAAAGTACGTTCTTGGCAGATGAACACTTTTTTGTTGGCATTGTCACTGATTTGTTTATTTGTTGCTTTCTTTTCTTCAGTGCTGGCTCTTATTTGTATGCAGTAAGTGCCATTTACAGCTGTCCTTGAGAAAACTGCTGCAGCTTCCAAAGCCTGGTTTTCCATTTGTTCTTATTTTTTTTCTTTTTATTTTCTTTTTTTTTCCCCCTTGTTTTAAAAGTAACAGCTTTTTGACTTTTCAGGCCTTTTACATGCCATGGAGTTTTTCCTCTGAAAAGGGTAATGACTTTCTCACCAGGGCAGCACAGCAAAGCACCAGGGGAATAAATGTGAGGACTTACCATTACAACAGATAGAAGACAAATGAAGTGCCCGTCCACAGGGGCCTTAGTATTGGGTTGAACGATCACATTCCCATTTCAGTTCTTAATTGTACAATGAGCAGGATGTAATGGAGTAGATCCAGGGGTATCTGCAAAGGAAAAAAGCAAATACTCAGCCAGAGCTTGCTGCAGAGAAGAGCTTGCTGCTCTTCAGCTTACACATTTTGAGCGTAAGGAGCAGATCTATCTAAGCAAAGCCATTTTCATAGGGAAATTCCGTGAAAATCTGGTGGTTCAATTTTGTTTTCCTCCTAAGATGGGTCTTCGCTGAGCTGAATGCAGGGAGAGGTGAGCTGAGGTGGGAAGGCAGAGAAGGAGAGGCTGCTGGGCAGTTGCACAGTGCCCCCCTCAGTGTGCTGAGCAGCGGTCAGTGCTGTGAGCACCAGCAGCAGAAAGGCTGAAAGTCCTCAGGGCTTCTGCCCTGCTGGGCTTAGGGCTCTGTGTAGATGTGCTCTGCCTGCAGAGGAGCCCTACCTTGGGGTCCCATGAAGGACCTTTAGATTCCCAGCATATCATGAGGAATGGAAGCATCAGTTCAGCTGCAATGGAAGGATGCCTCAGTTCACTTAAGCACATTAATGTGATCTGCATGAGCCAGAAAAGCCCTGGCTGTGAGAGCTGGGTCACAGGCTCCGTGTAGGAGCACTGCTGTGCAGTGTTGGTGACATGGATCAGGACTGGGAGTCTTTAAGCAGAGACTTTAAAATGCATATGAGACTGATTACCCAGTTTCCCCTGTCATACCTGTGGTGTGGCACACAGCAGGTTTTTGGCATTTCTTAGTAAGATACAACTGATTCTGTTCAGTGACTGAGTTATCCTCTGACACTAGTTTGAAATAATGTAAATAGAAAGTGAATTCTGTGCTTTAATTTAAAACTACTAATATGTGTGTAGCTCTAAGAAATAAGGAGCAGAGCACAGAATATCTGCTGGATCTACTGTCCAGCAGTGTGACATGCTGGACATGCACTGTGTCTCTAGCATGTAATAACTGACATTCTTTTCTTCTTTTACTCTTTGGGGATATTGCTTGAAAAATCTACTACTTACCAGATCAATGAATCAGTAGATGCTCTGTTTTTCCTTGTACTGGATCTGCACTGAGCACAGCAAGAAAAAACAGCCTCTCAGACCATGGATGTTTTTGATTTTTAACACACAAAACATATCAAAGCTATATGTTCCAGCACTTTGTGTTCCACATCACCATTTCTCCACCATTGTGTACACTTGGTGAACAGTTGAGCTTTTAGGTTCTTAATAAAGAGGAGAGATGATTTCTGAAATTACAGAATCATCTGTAATTGAAAGAGCTACAGAATGACCAAAATACACCTTCTTGCTTGCTTGGGATTATATCAGAAGCACCTTTCTGGCACTCGGCTGACATTCCTGAGAGCCGCCATGCTGCATTGAGAGCAGCTGCTGATGACAATCCCACCACCCCAGCGTGACTTCTGCTGTGCTGACACAGCCCCACTGTCTCTAATTCTGCTCCTTGACAGAGGATCAGACCTACCCAGAGCACACTGCTGCTGGGAAAACAACGCAGTACACACATAAAATAAAAACAACCAGGAATCACAAGGATACATAAAAGAACATACACTTTGTGCTGACTGACGTCAATGCAAGCACAGGTCACTGGAGACTGAGGCTGTACTCTCTGGCAGATGCTTTTCCTGCTTCTGTCTTGGCTCTGATTCTTTCCTTCCTTATTGCTTTACTCAGTATTCAAAGCATGTAACACACCATACAGTTATACTGTGCAACACATCTGTAACGCTCCAAACATGAAGCCCAAAACAAAGATCATGGGGGGATGTCACCAGCTTTATAACAGGGAGCAGCACATGTATGAGAGTAATAAAACCCCAATTTCCACAGGGCTTGGGATGAACCACTGATGTATCCCAGTTCATTCCTTGATACCCAGGTAAGCAGAAAGGAAAGGAGTTAAGAAGTTGCTGCCATGTCAGTATCTGCTGCTGACACCCAGCCCAAGTAACCATTTATACCCATGTTCAGTGTTTGTAAAACTCTCCCCATATTGCTCTTCAAATTCATTTTGTACTCATAAGGAGTGACCAGATGAAAGCTCAGGAGTAATGCATTTCTACCTGCTTCCACGTGTCATCCATGAGTAGCCCCCCACTTCAGAAAACAGGATTTTTCATTTCAGCTACCTGCACGATGTAGCTTTTGCGTTCAGCTATAGGTTACTCAAAGGGACCGGTGTCCCCTGTGTCTGCCTTCTGAATCCTAAAGGAAACTGAGAGCCCACCACCCATGAGATATCAGGATTTACATTTCCTTAATGTATGCCTTGAAATATATCCCAATTCCAGAACAAGAAGGTTACAATAGTTCCTTGAACATAAATGAAGATGTTACATTCCTTTTAGAAAAGCAAAGAAGAAAATAGTTATGTGGGACTCCGTCCCAAAGTCTGAATTAATTTTTTTTTTGTTGCTGGAGGAACATTTTGATGTTTGATTTTGCTGCACTAGGGAGTTTTCTTTCCATTTCAAGAGTATGAAAATTGATTTTCCATAACCAGGTAGCATGATATCTCAAAGATTTAGGAATCACTATACCAGGTTTCTTGAATGCATTAATAGCTATGTATTTTTATTAGCCTAGAAGAAGGATAAGGAGGAGGCAGGTGGCAGTCACTGGACAAATAATCTTCAAAATGTGGAAAATACCAAGCAATTTAAAAGATGCTGGCTGTAGCAAGATTTTTGCAAGTGATGCTGACTACCAGGGAGATAATTCACACTCAGGTGGATGAAGCTGCACTTGATTTGTGCAGAATGATAAAAGGCAAACAAGGCAAGGCAGAACAACCCCATGTCCATTCAGGAACTTCCTTCCATGTCCCTTTAAGCAGCCCAGACAACACCCATACTCTAAGTCTAAATGTCATCTGAAAATCTGGGCCTTATCACAGAACTTAAATCTCTGGTTTATAAAGGTTATTGAATTTTTGCACATGATAAAATGCCTGGTTGAAATATGCCTCAGAATTAGAACCAAGTGAGAAAAACATAGTTTTATCTCACAGAGGATTTAGATGTTTTAAAATCTGGTTTTCCTCCAGTTCCAGTATTTTTCGTGTTCTGGAAACTCCCAGATTTCTAGAATAGTATTCTAGGTTTCTAAAGTTAGTATTCCTAAAGTTTGTATAAACTGCAAGGGAACAGTCTACACTAAGATGAACCAGGAGCCCAGGAGGCAAAAGTGCCACTGTCTTGTCAGTGCCTGGAGGAACCCAAACCCCTGGATCCCTGACAGCCACGTGGGAAGTGAAGATACAGTTTGTGCATATGGCAGGTGGGAGACAAATACTGTCAGAGGGAAAAGTGGCTTCTAAACAGAAATTCAGACTCTTGTCAGGTTGTGCACAGAAATTTGTACATGATACTATTCAAAGAGCTGCGGTGGCTGCTGAGATTATTTTGAATATATAGTACATTGCAGTGCCACGTGAAATCTAAAAGAAATTCCATTCACTTGAAATTTATACAGATTATTTCAGCAGATTTGGAACTTCATGATTGCAGAGTCATTTTATACTCAGTACAATCTCATTCTTAGTTTGGTTTGTGAAATCAGATTGATTTTAAAGTGCATATAGATGAAGTTATATCTGTCACATTTTTACATCTTGTAATGGATTTGCACACTAAAAGATTAGTTTGAAAAGAGTACATACTGTAACATGGAGAAGAATATAATCAAAGGACAAAATGCCCTTCCTTGTGATTTGGCTAAAGACAAGTCGGATTCTGATATTCATCTAGTTCAAATGAAGCATACCTAAGGCATTCATTCTTGTACCTGTGGTTCATTTACTAATATGATTTTATATAATCTTGACACCTGTAAGTTATATTTATGTACTTTCAAAACACCTTAGCTCTTGGTGCATGATGACCCAATCCATTTCTTGGCAGCTGGATTTAACCACGTCAGAAAACAACAAACCACTACAGAACTCGCACTGTTGAGCTTTGCCAGGTAAAGGTCTGTCCTAATTTTTCCCAGAAATCAGAACTGAAGCGCAGTTTACTTGGCATCTTCTCAGGTGGTTCTGTTGCCACGTGCAAGTTTCCTGTGTACATAAAAGTACAGGTCTTTACCAGTATATTCAGTTACACCTTATAGCTGATCAAAAGTGACACCATGTACAAAAATGTCAATTATTTATTGTGTTATCCTTGTGCTCCGAGTACCCTGGTTGTGTCCTTTGCATTCACAGCAGGCCTTGGAAAGATGTGCATTGGTTTTATAAGCAGCCCAATAATCTCCAGAGTATTGTAGGTATGATTTGGATAGTGTGCTAAGATCGTGCTTGGCAATTATTTTGAGCTGGTTTCAGCCTTGCAGAAAAGAGGACAGACTAATTAGACTTGGACTCTTTAGCTGAAAAGAAGAGACAGCTGAGAGGGGAGATAATAAAGGTTTGTAATGATAACTGAAGTAAACATGGAACAATTACTCAATCTTCCACCCACTATGAGAATTAGAAGGCACCCCAATTATCACCAGCAGGATTAAAACAATGAGAAAGAAATGCCTTTTCCCCTAACATCCAATTAAACTGTGAAACTAAGTGCTCATGGAGGTTGCAGAGGTTAAACTTATAAATGAATTTTAAAAAGGACCAGACAAATTTATGTAAGCATGAATGTCCACCAGAGGTGAGGGAATTTGACAGTCTGGATACAACCTTTGGCTCAGGAAGCCCCTTGAAAGAAACCTGTAGCTGGGAAGGTACTACTTTGCATTTTTCCTGCTTCTTATGCTCCCTTATAAGAATCTGTTTCTGGCCACAGCTGGAGGCAAGATGCTAGGTGGATCTTTCAACTCACACAGTATAGATGTTTTATATTTCCATTACAGTCTTCACTGGGCTGCCATAGCTTTATCTCAGGCATCCGTATCATGGGAAATACAGCAACAGAAGAGCTGTGAGAGATGCTGAGCTCCATGGGATGATGAGGAGAAAGTGGACAAGTCCATCATACCTTCAGCAGTGCAACGAGCCTGAGGTGGGTACCAGGGTGCCCAGTCTGTGGCCCTAGGACAATACATCTGAGTCCTGGACTACTTCTGCTCAGTAAAGTCACTGCACTAGAACATGCATTAAAGTGTCCATCGTAGTAGGATGGTCACCATGGCAGGAAAATCACCACAACCTCCTGCAGGCCACAAGCAGGATGGCCTCAGCCAGCACCATATTGTGTAGAACCACATGCACATGTACCCTCTTCAGGACTTTTATTACAATAAGAGACCACAAAAGCAAATTAGAGAATTGATCTCTTGGTGGAGAACAATATGGCCTAGATATTAGGTGTACTGCAGTTATTGCCTCAGTCCTTGGTTTTCAAACTCTTGTACAGTTTGCTGCTGCTCCAAGTTTTGGCATGCTATAAGCTGGGAAAGGCACATATACTCACACAAAGGCACAGCATTCAGCACATGCAGCACATCTGCTTTCTTCTCCAAGATCACCAGCTGGGAGGAAACAGGAACTCTTTATCCAGTATTACTGCTCTGTACCTTTTGCTGTTTGTGACCTTTTTCCGTTCTGAGAAGTGTAGCCACAGAGCACAGTCCTCCATTCAGTAGAATTAAAGTTGTGAGACAATCTAGATTATGATCTCTCCTGAAAATAAAATTATCTCATTAAAGGAATGAAAGAATCTCTCTAGATAAAGCAAAAACCTATTTCAGATATCATACAGTAATAAAAAAACCAAAAAACTTCTAAGCCAAGGAAATCACTGAGGAATCATTATATACAAATTTCAAATATTGGACATATCACCTCACCAAAGTGATGGAAAGTGTCCTTTCAGGATCTCACAAATCAGAGAGAAGAATAATCTGAGAATACAAAACTGAATCAATATACTTTCTACTTTCCTCCTAAATGAAGATTGCTTTCACACTTGTTTTCTCTTAAAAAAACACACACAAGGGGGGAAAATAAGACAAAAACTCAAAGAAATAATGTAGTTCCCTTTCATCACAGTTCTTTCAAAGCTGATTTTAGATTGTAATTTGCTTGGAATTGCTTCTTGAACAGTCCCTTGGCTTCCTGTCTACTGGTCCAGGTTGAATGAAAGGCACAGTTGCTGCTGGTAAAATAAGCTTTTTCTTTTGAAAGTGGGCCAACTTGTGCTCTCTGCCATCAGCAGGTGAGCCAAATGGTTCTTCTGAGGAGATATGAATTTGCAGACAACTCAGCTATTTGAAGCCTCAGCATAAAAATACCAAGACCAGAAAAAAAAAAAAAGGTGCAAAAGAGAAAATAATCCCTTCTGTAGCATCCATAAAGACAAAACAAAGAGATAATGATTTTGTCATCATCCACCTAATTTAAACTGATGTGAAGAAAGCGTGCAAGGGGATTTCAGGAAAATTCAAAATCACTAATGCTACAGCTCAAATATACAGAAAAGGTTTACCTTTTGATCCAGTGAAATTCTATCAACATATAGGTTGCAGGTGATACAACCTTCTGTGTGACAATCCAGATTGCCCACCAAAAAAAAAAAAAAAAAAAGAAGCAGTTTAGAGAGCCAGATTGTGCTGTCTCTGCCCACCTTCTGTCATTTGCTTCCCTGGAGAAGCTCCAGCCCAGCTTGCTGCTTGTGGAAATGGCCCAAGCCAGAGGGGAATGGAAGCATCTCCACAGGAGCAGGCATGGTAGGTGAGGAGCAGGCTGCAGAGGGCTGGATGAGATTCCACCTTCAGTGGAATGTTTGGCCTCTTTGCCAGAATGTTGCCCATGCAGCAGGGCTGGGAGAGCAAGGCATATCCCTAAACGTCCCAGAAGTCCTAAACAAACTTTCCTTTATCACAACACCCAGATATTTTATGGAAGCAACTGAGAGGCAAAATGCCTTTAATTCCCCATTGCTGTCCTCCAGTAGCAGGCAGTCCCCTCAGAGCTGGAGGGCCAATCCCAGATTAAAAGGCTAGCAGGCAGCTGCTGGGTGGCTGTGTACCAGCTCCCAGACTGTGTCTGTGCCTCAACCGCCGTGCTGGTGGCAGAGATTAATCATCAGGCGGCTTTTCTTCTGCTGAAAAAGGTGTCCTTTCCCTTTTGTTTTCTCTTGCTGAGGCACCATTGAATTGAATTGAATTGAATTGAATTTCACCAAGGAATATGAAAATAGTGTCTTGGAGCCTACAGCATCAAGTGAGGGAGGAAAACCACCCCTGGCCAAAAAGTCCTAATTAAAACTCTACACTGATATAGGAATAGAAAGATGTGTTTTGATCTTAATAGTGTTATTTGGGAAAAGCTTTATCCTGGTGATTTTGGAAGTTTTCTGGCTGTCCCTTGCTGAGCAGAGCTGCAAAAAGCTCCGGACAGTATGGATCACTCAGCAGTGCTCGTGTTCTCTGCCAGCCTGCCGGGCAGAAGTTGTTTTCCAATCCATACATCATGTACAGTGTGCTCCTGTATTTCCATGAAAGCTGGAGCATTTTGTCAGTAAAGCCTTATTCCATGACAAACTCAGCTGTACAACAAGAAAAGACAGATCTTGGAGGGTAGCAGTGTGGGGGAGGCTGAGCCCTATCCATCCATGGGACTGATGCAGCAGCAAGGGCTGTGAAGGACAGGAAGCCAGTCCAGGGCAGTGTTACTGGGAAAAAAGCTGCTGGCAGGATAAGCGGAAGAATAGACAGGATCAGCAGTTAGCTTGGTCCACCTTTCTTGGTTCTGGCAAGCACATCCTTTATCTGCATTCAGATTATTGGCAAACTCACATTTCATGAGGATTTTCAGCAAAAGTCCTTGCAAAAGCATGATGCTATAGTGTTTATGGATGGCTGCTTTGACACGTAATACTGACGTACTTCATTACTGAGAGAAAAATCACTGTAAACCTGAGGAGTTATGTACTTGCCCAGGAAACTGTTCAGACAGGGGGAACTTTGTCAGACAGTTCCCGTAGAACACCTGCAGAAAGTGTGACAAAAAGGTAAAACCCATGTCATGCCTCACCTGGCAAATTCAGAAGCCCTCTGATCCAAGTCTGAGGGTGACAACATAAACCAGTAGTTCCAGTTCACTGTGGTTTGCACACTCCAGAGGCTTTTCTAATAGCAAAACCTATTTGAACTTTACTTAGCCAGAAACACTAGATAAGAGCTGGTTGTATATTTCAGGCTGGAAGCACATGCCTGGGTCTGTCAGCATCCCTGACCCACCTGAATGTGGGATCATTAGTCAGGGAGAGATGTTGGCATGACAGAGATTCAGACTGCTGTGTATTTTTATAGATAATCAGGGGAAAGCAGAGATGTAAAGCTTATTCTACAGGATCAAGATAACAGCAGCTAAGGCTACAAAGACAATGACATCTGCAGAAGCTATTGTTTCCCATTGCTGCAGGTAACATGCAGGATCTAGGGCTATTTGCACTGAAGATTTACAAACAGGACCTAAAGCTGTCATCCATATTGAGAGGGGTTAGCTTGAGTGGAATACAGAATAAATGAGCTAGTAGGAAAAAACAAAAAGGGATAAAGAATAGAGAGGGGAGAAATAAGTGAGTTGTTGAGCAAGGCTTATGACATTTCAATGAGAATAATCCTTTCTCAGACCACAAAAACATTTAGAGAGGAAATGTTGCAATAAACCTCGGAGAGGCACTGATGAGAGACTGTAAATTCAATTCCAAATGTTTGAGAGGTTGTTAAGTGAACTAATATTAAGTGGTTAATTATTACACTATATCATATATATATATAATCATATTACATTATGAGTGTAATGGCATATAATACAGCTTTTAAATAATTAGGGAAGCATTATATGAACTGACAATGGTGATCTGTGGCTGTGGGACCTTAATAAATTTATGAGAGTTTATTACTAAATTTCATTTATTGCCATCATAGGAAATGCTCACTCATGAGAACTTTACATGAATTGAGATAATTGATCATCCAGAGAGATGTCTAAATGCATTTAAAGGAAGCTTTCAAATACAAATTTCAAATTAACAAGAAAAAATAAGTTAAAATCTCTTCAGGGAATATTGTTGTTAGCAGGACAATGCCAAGCCCCTTAGGCGGGAAATGTTCCCTGTTGTATTTGATCTTGAACAGAAGAAGAGTTTTAAATCTGCCCTCCCAGTACAGATACTCTTCCCAAAGACTCAACAGTCCCCATGAACAACACTGAAATAAATTCCCTAGAGGTCTAAGTACTGGCTTGGGCACTGGTTGCTCATGTGCCCTAAATGCAGCCTCACATTCAGCAAGTTACTGCTGTGCTCTAAATCCAGGAAAAAAGCCATGAGGGTTTCTTCAACAGGAGTTGTTCAGGCTGGAAGGTGGCTCCAGGGCCATCTAGTCCAGCATCTGCTCAGCTTTCCCCAGGGAGAAATGATATGGAGAGCTGGGAGCAAGAGTGTTTTCTGCCCTCAGGCTGAGCTAGGGGGAGCACAGGGTCACCTCCCTTCCCTGCATGACTGTAAGCCACTTGTGGATGTGGTATAGAGTCACCAATGGCCACAGCTGGGCCCCAGGAGCGGTGAGGGAAGGAAGGAGGGAGAGAAGGAAAGAAGAAGATGCTAGAAAAAATGATGAAAGGTAGAGAAAGGGAAAGTGTGAGGCATATGAGAACAAAAAAAAAAAAAAAAAAAAAAGGTTTTTACACATAGAATAGAGAGGATCAGAAATAAAATAAGAAATCTATCAAATAGAAAATGTACTTGAGGAATGGACAAGGAACAGTAAAAATTAAGAAATAGAAAGAGGAAATCAAGGACAGAAGTTGAGGCTGCAAATGCTATTACAGAAGTCCAGTGTCAGATCTCACTGAGCCTAAATTGGGTTTTTTTATGTTTGAATAAGATTTTTTGATGGATTTTGTGGATTTTTGTAGTATTCCAAAGAGCTCCTCTTTCAGTACAATTTCAATTGTCCAAGAGTAGAAGATGTCAAAACATCATGACCAACAGATATGGAAAACTAAAGGAAGATAAGATTAAAAGACTGCAGGTTATACAGTGGGCACAGTGAATTATTTGTTGGCGAAACCAGCCCTTGGCTAAGGTCCTGAGCAAGTAAAAAAGAAATCAAATCATGTAGTCTGGAGCCACGTAACTTAGCTGGAACCTAAATGACACCAGTCCAGGATCCAGGGAGAGACAGTGACAGCTTCCCAGCTGAATCTCCATCTCTTTCTCTAATAACCTCACCCATCTTTACAATTTCCTAACCATAAAAATCGCCCCTTATTCATTCCTAGGTCTTAGCATATCAGTTTGCCTGGCCTTTTTTTCAGGCATTTTTAGTTGAAAGCCTTAAAATATATGTATATTCCATGACTTCCATTGCTTGGTAAATTAATTTATTAGAAGGCTGTAAGAGCCTGTCCGAAGTTTCTCTCATTTGCCTCACGATCATCCCGAGGACCCCGAGGACCACCCCCCGCCACTGGAGTTCTGGCCTGGCTGAGGTGGATGGCCGCCAGGTGATTGTTTGCAGCTGTGTTAGCTGAGCCACCATGGTACACTGCTTCTAGCAGGGCCTGGCAAAGGAGCAACTTGCCCTCTATGCTTACACCTGCTTCACGACAATGGCCCATGAATTTCCCCACCTCTTGGCCAAATGAATTTTCTGGGGTGACTTTGGTGATCTCCTGTTGTGTTTTATATGCCTTTTTATAGTTGTTCTGTACCTTGGTTTATCCCAGTTCTCCCCTATTTCAGTGATTCTGCCCATGCTGCCTCCACCCTCCTCCTTCATGTCAATCCCCTGCCTCCTCCCTCAACCCCTCCCTGGTGTCCTGTCTGTCACTCAGCAGCCCATCCCTTCCCCTAGAAACTTCTGTCAAGGGCATCAAGTGATTGGTCTGGGGTTCCTGGGAACTGGGGTTCCTCCCACAGGTTACCCCCATTGGTCTCCCCAGAAGTCCATCTTCCCAAAGTCCATACCCCCATGTTTCCCTATTGGCTCCCTATCTTTGTTCCCTCCTCCCTTTATAAGGTGCTTTCGGACCCGGGGCTTTGTCTGCAGAGTGAGGTCACGCTGGGCTCAGGGTCCCTGCCTGAATAAACCTGGACTGATACCTCCTTCCGAATTCCACTCCTTCTTCCACCGCTGTCGTATCTCTGCCTCCCCCGCCAAGGCGAGAGCCTTAGCTACCCTCCTGACTCCCCTGGAGACCGGGAGAGTGTCCCGCGCTGTTGGATGTGCCACAGCTAGCCGGGGCGCTCCGAAGGGACATTCAGAGAGGCATTACGACAATCTCCCATGGAGAATCCCTCATCTGGCTTACGACCACCGTGACGGATGGAGATTGAAGTCCCCTCCCAAGGACTGAGACTGAGACCCCTATACGGAGATTGAATCCCCCCTCTCCAGGACTGAGACTGAGACCCCTGTAACTCTAACACGGGGAGGGGGGGCTGACCTGACTGAAGCGAGATGGTTGCCAAGTGTTGCCTACAGGTGTGTTCGCTAGACCAAGACTGGTTTTCCATAGAAACCAGTCCTGAAAACAATGGTTCCTGCTCACTGCTGAGAACATGGACTACCTGTTCCCCCCTTGACGGTTTCCTTTGTTACCTGTTCTCCCCTCGGTGGAGGACTATAATAAAAACCCCTGAGTTAACTGAAGACTTTGAGACTCTCCCCGACGCCTCCAGATGCATCTGTTTGGCTGGGCCCTGAGGACTTTGTCTTTCATGTCGGTAGCTATATCCCTCTCTTTCTCAATCTCTCTGTCCTTTATTTCTCCTTTCTAACCATTCTATCGCATTTACTGTGGGCACTCAATAAATGTGCATTTGTTTTGATTGATACTGAAATCCCCTTTCTGTGTTATTTTTTGCACTTTGAGATCAGTAAAATGAACCATCATGACCTTCGCTTGTATGAGCAGATCATGACAAAAGCTTTCAGTAAATTAAACTGTTTAACAATGTGACATAGTTTTCTGTAGGACAGTGCTGAAATAGGCAATCAGATCCAAGAAGTAGTGCTGATTTTTACTGCAGCAGAAGCACTATCAAAACCCTGAAGAAAGCATCTGGCAAATTAACAGAATATTAAATACAACCAAATAATATAAAGTCAGGAGACATCTTCTGTGTAGCCTTGGGAGTTTATTAAATGTGTACATTTTGAAAAGGCAGATGGTGTCCTTTGGAGCCTCTCTGCTGTACAAGTCTGGGAATGAGCTTGGAGCCGAAATCAAAAGAGTTTTCATGTGAAAGGGCATCTGCAAAGAGCGAGTGGTAAGAGAGCAGAGCTGTTTACACCCCCAGTACTTCAGAAGCAGGCAGTAGGACACTGCCATTTTAAGCTAACATTTGTACTCGGCTGTTCTAGTTTGAGAAAACGAGACC